>CM052661.1:7703336-7722881 GCA_028533165.1 Leontopithecus rosalia | reverse complement strand
ATGGGAGTGCCAGTGTAACCGTGTCCTTGTCCACGTGTGCTATTCGTTTAAAAACAGTGCCACCCAGATGCTTTTAAAAACTTGATTACCCTAGACACCCTGTCCTCAGTATGCTTGAAGGATACTTTATCTCTGGAATCCTTGTATTCTATCAGAATCTCTTTGCCTTAAATTGAGCTAAAACATAAAACGTATACATTTGTTTTTTTCCCGTCCTTCTCTTCCTACCCCTTTTCTTCATAAGCATAGTTTTCTTCAGTAATTTCTTTGGTTACTACTTTAGCTTCATATGTTCTAGAATGTGGACATTTTGAAGACACACTTCATGTCTGTCTTATTCTCTATTGTATCATGTCTGTAGTGTACTAGATGCTCCATGCTCAGTAAATTTGTCAAAAAAAAATAGTTTTCTTTCTATACACAGTATTGGTAATGTTGATCTGCATATTTCTATCATTTTTTCTTTCATCTTGTTAATCTATTTTGTCCTTTTGATTCGAGTTGTAGCATAATTTATTTATCCTACTAGTAGGATAAATTACTAATTTTTGTTTGGTTATATTTCATCTGTTATTTATTGCTTATATTGCTGTTTAAAAGTTGGTAAATCATGCTTTTCATCTCTGAAAATCTTTTCATCTCAAATCTTTCCTCAGATTATTCTGATTTCATTTTTATAGATGCAAAATTCATTCAAATTCTTTTAAAATAATAAGCACCTTGCATTTTATTATTTTTCTTAAACTTACACCAGATACTGTGAAATTGTCAAGTTTTTAAATCTTTTCAGCTCTAGGGCATTTCAACTTTAATATTAATGTGTTTAAAACCCCTTAAGACTGGGAAATAAAAGAAAATAAGAGTACCCATTTCTTCCTTCAATCCAGCCACCTCAGCACATAATTAAAATGTGGTATTGGTACTGGACACAGTGGCTCATGCCTGTCATCCCAGCACTTTGGGAGGCTGAGACAGGCAGATCCTGTGAGCCCAGAAGTTTGAGACGAGCCTGGGCAACATGGTGAAACCCCATCTCTACAAAAAATTAGTCACACATAGTGGTTTGTGCCTGTGGCCCCAACACTTGGGAGGCTGAGGTGGGAGGATTGCTTGAGCTCAGAATGAGGAGGTTGCAGTGAGCTGTAATTGTACTCCAACCTGGGTGACACAGCAAGACCCTGTCTCAAAAAAAAAGTATCATGAAATTTTTATTAGTGTAAATTTAGGCCTAAGAGTTTTCTTTACAAAGATTACCATGGGGAAGTAATCTCTAGACATTTTTGCCTTCCTGGCCTATTTTGTAAGACCCCGCCCCCCAACCCCCAGCCCAACCCAGCCTATTGTGTAAGGTGGAGAAGTGGATCAGAAAAACAAGCAGAGCTTGAATACACACTGCCATTTTTGAGAGGACCACGAATTCAGAACTTGAAAGAATTGGAGTTATTTCTTTTCTTAATTACACTTTGGAATTTTGCCTTCAGGACAGAGAAAGGAATGTGAATTCCTCTTCCCTAGGAGTCCAGTGTAATGCTAGACATACGTGGTAATAAGCACAGGCAGTGTGACAGAAATCAGTGGTGTGAAGGTGAAGTGAAGAGACCCAGAATTCAAGGTTGATGTTTTCCACCGAGGGGCCAGCGTGGGTTTTATACAGAATGGAGGACATTTGAAATTTTATTTTGGGGTAATAGGAAACTGTAACCTGGGATGGAAAAAAAAAAGAAATTACAAAGCAATGCTTATGTTCAGGTTGGAAACCTTGAATTTGTACTGGTGCTAAGTATGGGTTTTTTCCTAGTAGTATTTACTGCCCCTGTTCAGGGGTGGAAAATGAAACTAGTGTATTTACTCAAAATAGGTGATTTGAAGGCAAATGGGACTGAGCAAAGTAGTGCTTTATAATCAGACCCAGTTTTCGGGATAAGACTGCTAGAGACTCACTACTTTTCACATTATAATGTGAAATTAATCATTAAAACCTGAAGTCCACATGGAGGTTTTTGGCCAGGTGTGGTGGCTCATTTCTATAATCCAAGCACTTTGGGAGGCTGAGGTGGGTGGATCACTTGAGGTCAGGAGCTCAAGATCAGCCTGGTTACCAACCGGGTGAAACCTCGTCTCTCCTGGAAATACAAAATTAGCCCAGTGTCTTGGCTCATTGTAATCCCAGCTACTTGGGAGGCCAAGACAGGAGGATCACTTGAACCCAGGAGACAGGTTACAGTGAGCCAAGATCACGCCACTGCACTCCAGCGTGGGAGACAGAGCAAGACCCAGTCTCCAGAACAAAACAAAACAAAACCCCACAAATACACATGGTATGTTTGAACCTGTTGCACTTACTCTCCTTGTCCAAGCTCAGATTGTCCCTATTTTAGCCTGCGGTGCCACTTCTGCTTGGAGCTTGGACCTTCTAACAATCCTGTCTATGCTTAGTTTCCTTGTCGTCCAGTGTGACACAATGTTCTTGGCTTATCTTGCATATTTCCTGCCCATCCACTTTTCGAAGAAGAATGTGAATTTTTTTTTTTTTTGAGACGGAGTTTCGCTCTTGTTTCCCGGGCTGGAGTGCAATGGCGCGATCTCGGCTCACCACAACTTCCGCCTCCTGGGTTCAGGCAATTCTCCTGCCTCAGCCTCCCGAGTAGCTGGGATTACAGGCATGCGCCACCATGCCCAGCTAATTTTTTGCATTTTTGGTAGAGACGGGGTTTCACCATGTTGACCAGGATGGTCTCAATCTCTTGACCTCGTGATCCACCCGCCTCGGCCTCCCAAGGTGCTGGGATTACAGGCTTGAGCCACCACACCTGGCCGAATGTGAATTTTTAAAACAAAAAGTTTCAGTGCCCCAGTTGCACCCCAAACCAGCTTAATCAGAATCCCTGGTGGGTCTAGGGCCCAGATACAGGCAGGGTCCCCAGAGTGGAGTGCAGTGGTGGGATATCAGCTCGCTGCAACCTCTGCCTCCTGGGTTCAAGTGATTCCCCTGCCTCAGCCTCCTGAGTAGCTGGGACTACAGTTGCAAGCCACCACTCTCAGCTAATTTTGTGTTTTTAGTAGAAACAGGGATTTGCCATGTTGGCCAGGCTGATCTCCAACTCCTGAGCTCCAGTGATCCGCCTGCCTTGGCCTCCCAAAGTGCTGGGGCTACAGATGTGAACCACCAAACCCCACCAGGATACAGTATTTTTTGAAAAGCATGGCCAGCCTTGGATGGAAACCACTTGATCATATGCTGCCTTATTGGGCTCTGTAAACACCTTATCTCTGCACAAGGCTGGGACTTTGAGTGGAGTCCTTGGCTAAAGCTCTCATTGCCGCATGGTGACCTTTCTTCTTCTGCTTAAAGCTTGTGTTTCAGAATTTTGATCCGAATGCATCTGTGTTGAAAGCCAGGCTTGGTCTGTCATCCCAGGACTTTGTGTCGGTCCATTTCCTTGCCTGTATGTTGAGCTGGGGCTCATCTTCATGCCTCTGGGAAATAAGTAATTTGATAGCTTGCTTAGAGCCTCTCAGTACTTTCCCTTGCCCTTAGAAGGAATACCAAAATGTGTGGCCTGCAGTATGGACTGTGCACAGCCTTAAGTGTAGACTGCTCAGGCCGCCTCTTGGTTCCTGGAGTCTGCCATGCTTCCTTCTTCCACTAGGCCTTTGCACACGCTGCTGCCTGCTGGGAATGCCTTGCCTGTCCTCATTACTTAGTTCTCCTCTACTCATCTTTCAGGTGCCAGCCTGACTGTCTTCCTCGGGGGAGCTTCTATGACCTTGGTACACCAGATCAGCCCCCGTGTGCTGACTTTGTCTCATTGGTAGTATTCCTGTACCTTCAGGACACATATCAAGCCCAGAAGTTACAGTTTTGCATTTGTTTTTGTGATCATTTGATACATGTCTCTCTGGAGCCTGACTCTTTGGGGCTCATGTCCTGTCTCCACCACTTTTAGCTGTGGGACCTTGAACAAATCATTTCATCCTTGGTCTCCAGTTTCTTTTAACTGCAAAACAGGGATGATACAGTACTTTCACCTACCTTGTGAGGTGGGGATGAAGATTAAATAGGGTAATTTGTACAAAGCACTCAGAACAGAGCTAGCTATTAATGGCAGAGAATCTTGGCAGATATTACTGATGATTACTGCAGTGGACCACAAGCTCCATACAGGCTGGGGTCATTTGTTTAGATTTGTATGCAGGGTGCTTGGCACATGGATGGTGCTCAGGAAATATTTGTTGGATGAATGAATGAGGAGGAGATAATAGTAATACCATGTTTATAGAATTCCTTGAGGGTATTAATGCAAGTATATAAGTTCTTGGTAGCATCTCTAGCTCATAGTAGGAGGTCATTAAATGTTCAATGCCTGAATGAGGAACATGGGGACAATAGGAATACCAGCTTAGGAGATTGTCGTGGGGATCTAAGGTAACCCTGTAGTACCTTGTAGAGTACCTGTCACATAGTAGGTGCTCAGGAAATACTTGTCAAATGAATGCGTGAAGTGGGGATGATGGTAACACCAGCTCCTAGGGTTGCTGTGGGAATAGAAGATAAGGCAGGTTGATAGCTTGTTGTATTGTGGTTGCGCCTGGTTAGACACTCTGTTGAGTGAAACGAGAGGAGCTGCTATGAGCTTCTTTCTCTTGGGGCTGAGGGAATCCTTTTGGGGTGCACAATGGTATGGCGTGGACACTGGTCCTCTTGAAGGAAGAATTAGCAGCTGACTACTTTTTGCCAAACTCTGTCCTGGATGAAAAGATGAATCATTCTTTTCCCTCTTCCTCCCTAACCTGTTCTTTCTTTCCACTAGAATCCCTGCCCAGAGTCCAGCGCCTCCTTCCTGTCTAGGATCACCTTCTGGTGGATCACAGGGTAAGGTTGGGCTGCCGAGACCTCAGGGAGGTGGTGGGGAATGAATGAATGAATGAATGAATGAATGAACGAGCGAACAAGCGAACATATGAACCCATGAACATACCGAGCTCCCTGTTTGAGTTCTCTCTCCTTTGCTCTTCTGCAGAATTGTCTTGAATCTGCCTGTGCTGTCCATGTGGTCTCAGAGACACCGACTCTGTCCTGCAGGTTTATCACCTTGAATGTAATAAACAGAAGAGCCATGAGCAGCCTAAATCTCTACAGAAGGCTTGGCCTGGGAAAGCCATACACTGGACTGCTCTTGCTTTAGCTTCAGATTTGGGTAATTGTTTTTCTTGCCTGGACATCATGTTCAACCCGACAGATTTGGGTTTTTTAAATACTAACATTGTACCCCTCCCATCACCCACTCCTTAAAAAATAATACTGTGTCAGCCGGGCGCGGTGGCTCAAGCCTGTAATCCCAGCACCTTGGGAGGCCGAGGCGGGTGGATCACGAGGTCAAGAGATCGAGACCATCCTGGTCAACATGGTGAAACCCCGTCTCTACCAAAAATACAAAAAATTAGCTGGGCATGGTGGTGCGTGCCTGTAATCCCAGCTACTCAGGAGGCTGAGGCAGGAGAATTGCCTGAACCCAGGAGGTGGAGGTTGTGGTGAGCCGAGATCACGCCATTTCACTCCAGCCTGGGTAACAAGAGCAAAACTCTGTCTCAAAAAAAAAAAAAAAAAGATTAGCTGTTTTAAATAATTTCTTCAAATTACTATTAAAGAGAGGGTCACTGGGACAGTTGATGTAATTTGTATATGACACCAGCTGCATGCTAATAACCTTCATTCTTGTTTTGGAAAATTGTGCTCCAGTTACAGAAGAGCATGTTCTGGATTATAAGGGAATACACCCAGTTTTTTTGGGGTAAAGATATGTAGAGCCTACATCCTACTTTTTTTTTTTTTAATGAGACAGTCTTGTTCTGTTATTCAGGCTGGAGTGCAGTGGCGTGTTCTGCATCCTCTGCCTCCTGGATTTAAGCAGTTCTTTAGTTTCTAAGCCATTCTCCTGTCTCAGCCTCCTGAGTAGCTGGGATTATAGGCATGCACCACTATGCCTGGCTAATTTTTCTATTTTTAGTAGAGATGGTTTTTCACCATGTTAACCAGGCTGGTCTCAAACTTGTGACCTCAGGTGATCCACCCACCTCAACCTCCCAAGGTGCTGGGATTACAGGTGTGAGCCACTGTGCTAGGCCTTTAACTGTCTGAATGGGTTAGAAAAAGATGATATGTTTGTGTGTGTGTGCATGTGTGTGTGTGAATGGATAGAGACAGAATGTTAGACTGTAAACTTGGCAACATATTAATATAAGTTTGAAATTCTTTTAAAAAATGAAAGCGTTTAACTTTTTTTATTATAAGTGTTCAGTTGGCCAAGTGCAGTGGCTCACACCTGTAACGTTAGCACTTTGGGAGGCTGAGGTGGGTGGTTTACCAGAGGTCAGGAGTTTGAGACCAGCCTGGCCCATGTGGTGAAACCCTGTCTCCACTAAAAATACAAAAATTAGCCAGGCATGGTGGTAGGTGCCTGTAATCCCAGCTACTTGGGGAGGGTGAGGCAGGAGAATCGCTTGAACCCAGGAGGCAGCAGTTACAATGAGCCGAGATTGTGCCACTGTACTCCAACCTGGCTAGAATCACATAGAAAGACTAATATAATAAAACTCAATAAGCTTATCACCCAGATTTGATGATTGCTAATGCTTTGTCATGTCAGCCTTTTTCCCCCGCCTCAACTTGCAACCTATTTTATTTTGGGTCTGGCTCTGTTGCCCAGGCTGGAGTGCAATGACATGATCATGGCTCCCTTAAGCCTCTACCTCCTGGCCTCGAGCAGTCCTCCTACCTCAGCCTCCTGAGTAGCTGGGACTACAGGTGTGAGCTATGCTGACTGGGTAATATTTTTTATTTTTACTTTTTGTGGAGATAGTCACCCAGTGTTGACTAGGCTAGTCTTGAACTCCTGAGCTCACCAAGTCCTCCCACCTTGGCCTCCTGAAGTGCTAGGATTATAGGCATGAGCTACTCGTCCTGGCCCATATTAGCCTTTTTCAATGTAAAATTTTAAAAAGTTGGCAGGGCATGGTGGCTCATGCCTATAATCCCAACACTTTTAAGGCCAAGGTGGGAGGATTGCTTGAGCCCCGGAGCTCAAAATCAGCTTCGGCAACATAGGGAGACTCTGTCTCTACAAAAATATAAAATAATTAGCCAGTCATAATGGCTCACACCTGAAGTCCCAGCTACTCAAGAGTTTGAGGTAGGAGGATCACTTTAGGCCAGGAGCTGGAGGCTGCAGGGAGCTGTGATCGTGCTACTACTTTATCCTGGGTGACACACTGAGACTCTGTCACCAAATAAATAAAGGAATGTGGCCCAGCATGGTGGCTCATGCCTGTAATCTCAGCATTTGGGGAGGTCAAGGGGGACAGACTGCCTGAGGTCAGGAGTTTGAGACCAGCCTGGGCAACACAGTGAAACCCTGTCTCTACTAAAATACAAAAAATTAGCCAGGTGTGGTGGTGTGTACCTGTAGTCCCAGACTTGGGAGGCTGAGGCAGGAGAATTGCTCAAACCCAGGAGGCAGAGGTTGTAGTGAGACAAGAACACACTACTGCACTCCAACCTGAGTGATACGGTGAGGCTCCATCTGAAAAAAATAAAAAGAATCAATGATAAAAAATAAAGAGTGAATTAGAGCCATCTTGATATTTTCTTTCTAAATCATCTTTTTTTCCCCTAAGTCTTATGTATGCACCCTGCCAACAAGCCGTTTTCCTTTATGATCCAACAGAATGAGCTTTAATAACCTTGTAATATGTGCAAATGTCAGTCCGCATTCAGACATCCTCAGCTGTGTGGCTGCCTTCATTCACAAACAACAACAAAAAAAGCTAGAGGCATCATGCTACCTGACGTCAAACTATACTACAGGGCTAATCAAAACAGCATGGTACTGGTAGCTAAACAGGGATACAGACCAATGGAATAAAAGAGAGGCCTCAGAAGTAATGACACATCTACAACCATCTCATCTTTGACAAACATGACAGAAACAAGCAATGGGGAAAGGATTCCCTATTTAGTAAATGGTGTTGGGAAAACTGGCTAGCCATCTGCAGAAAGCTGAAACTACATCCCCCTTACACCTTATACACAAATTAACTCCAGATGATTAAAGATTTAAACATAAGATCGAACACCATAAAAACCCTAGAAGAAAACCTAGGCAATACCATTCAGGACATAGGCATAGGCAAGAACTTCATGACTAAAACACCAAAAGCAGTGGTAACAAAAGCCAAAATACACAAGTGGGATCTAATTAAACTTAAAAGCTTCTGCACAGCAAAAGAAACAATTATTAGAGTGAACCAGCAACCAACAGAAGGGGAAAAAAAATTTGCAATCTACCCATCTGACAAATGGCTAATAACCAGAATCTAGAAATAAATTGAACAGAATTTACAAGAAAAAAACCCTATCAAAAAGTGGGCAAAGGATATGAACAGACGCTTCTCAAAAGAAGACATTTATGCAGCCAACAAACATGAAAAAAAGCTCATCATCACTGGTCATTAGAGAAATGCAAATCAAAATCACATTGAGATAGCATCTCATGCTAGTTAGAATGGCGATCATTAAAAAATAAGGAGACAACAGATGCTGGAGACGATGTGGAGAAATAGGAATGCATTTACACCATTAGCAGGAGTGTAAATTAGTTCGGCCACTGTGGAAGACAGTGTGGCAATTCCTCAAGATATAGAACTAGAAACACCATTTGACCCAGCAATCCCATTACTGGGTATATACTCAAAGGATTATAAATCATTCTGTTATACAGACACATGCACACATATGATGATTGAGGCACTATTCACAATAGCAAAGACTTGGAACCAACCCAAATGCCCATCCATGATAAGACTGGATAAAGGAAATGTGGCACATATACACTATGGAATACTATGCAGCCGTAAGAAAGGATGAGTTCCTGTCCTTTGCAGGGACATGGATGAAACTGGAAACCATCATTCTCAGAAAACTGACACGAGAACAGAAAAACAAACACTGCATGTTCTCACTCGTAAGTGGGTGTTGAACAATAAGGACACAGGGACATAGGGAGGGGAACGTCACACACCAAGGCCTGTCGGGAGGAGTGGGGAATGAGGGAGGGAAAACGGGGTGGAGGGATTGGGGAGGGATACAGCAAACCACCATAGCACATGTATACCTATGTAACAAACCTGCACTTTCTGCATATGTACCCCAGAACTTAGTATAATTTTTAATAATAAATCAGATGGAGCTTTGTTATGCTGCCCAGGTAGTTCTAAAACTCCTGGGCTCAGGCAGCCTTAAACTCCCAAGTAGCTGGAACTATAGGTGTAAATCACCACACCCAGCTATTTTTTCTACAATTTTTAGTATTTTAGTCTCACTACAGAACCAATAATATAAGTAGAGGAACAATCTCTCCCACCAAGTATATAATATCCAAATAATAGATGTCCAAGGAAAACAGCTATGTGCTCTTCGTTGTACAGTTTTTCAACTAAAAGGTGCCAAGGAGATTCCGTGATTACCACAAGTAATTTGATCCACTGAAGATTTATACTGGCAAAAATACAGATGTTACACTAGTATGATTTGAAAGTCAAAGTATTAATATTTATCTAATTAAACTTTAACCAAATCTCATATTTTCTCTATTGCAGAGAGCATTTCCTAATGTGATTTTTCTGTTGCTGTGTATGTTTAAGTTCATTTTTGTTCAGCCCTGACCCTGTCACAGTACTTATCAATCTTTTGTTAGTTACCAACGTTAAATAAATTTTTTGATCAACTAGCCATATGTCTACAGTGTTCTCTGACCAACTTCCCATAACCATCATAAACAATAGTAGTTAAGCCACTGCTAAATTTGAAAAGTAAATACTATGCAAAAGTTGACTGAGAAAGTTTTATGAGACCACTTTACCTTGGTAGTCACAGTCTATTCTTCATCTGGGTTAGGACATGAATCCACACACAGTTCGTGGAAAATGCTTTAGAGCAAACAGACAATAAAAATGAAGGTTTTTTGGTTTTTTTTTTACACATTTTTTAACTGCCAGTTCATATTCAGCTTCCGCCTCCAAAAAACAAAAACAATCTGGGAAAAGGTCAGCCATCTGTATATTAAATAACATTTCTTGATACAATTAAAATATGGCCTCTGTTCTCTAAAAATAGATTTTAGTTACCTATTTCTGTCCCTGGCTGTCTAAATTCTATAAAATATTCAATCAAATCTGACCTTGAGCTCTGTAACAAATAGTGACAGCCAATATGTTGGCAGAGCTTGACAATAATTTACCCTCACAGATTATCTGTCCTGAAGCAGAACATGAAATTCAGTTAATGGATGACATATCACCTAAACTGGAAGGAACCTTATGACCTAAAACAAGATAGGGAGATCCACTGTCTCTTGTCCACTGTCTGTCTCTGGTTAAAGACTAATCTGTGTCACTTCAAAATGGCAGTCTTGATTCCTCAGCATGAAAACCACTTAAGAAGTTCCCAATGCTTTCCTTTGTCCCAAAAGAGTACGGAGAATCCCCTGCTATATTTGAAATGTGTGAGAGCTAAATGTACAGAAGTCTAATAAGGTGTATTTTCTTAACGAGGATACTCTTCCCCGAAAGATTAAAATATTAGCAATTATAAAAAGCCAATTATTTTCACTCTATAAGTCCTACCTTATTCAGGTCCACATAAACTAGGAAGCCCTTAAAAACCGTCATAGGCACTCAGATATCCATCGCGAGAGACGGCTGGAAAAACAAGAGTCCTGGCAGTTGTACCTCTGTTTCCCTAAGTACTCTCTAAGTCTCTTTCTCCCTATGAGTTCCCACTTCCAGATTCCACTTACACAGGGCTCCATGGCAGTTTCCAATCTTCAAATCTTCAGTCTTTGAATGCCCTGAAAGGATGGCCTCAACTGACCAGGAGTGGGAGCGCTCTATATCCCTGCTCCTGAGTAACAACCTAACTGGAGTTGCTGCCACAGACACACCTCCAACTCCCCAGCTGAACTTCATGACTGATGTGACAGCCAGTGATGCCCCTGACCCAGCCTACATGGATATGGGAAGGACATCTGTGAATTGGGAAAAGAGGCAGAGATGAGGAGACACCTGCCCTGGGCCACAGATCTATGTAGTTCAGCAATCTCCAGCCCATCAGTATTCAAGGGGCTCTAAGCCACCCCTCTAAGTCATGATGGAATTAGATTGATACCACATTTCTTTCTGCTGTAGAGACTCCTCTCAGTGTCTCCAAATGTTCTAGCATCTTACAGCAAAAATCTTCAAGTTTGTCAGTTAAAAAGAGCACAGCAGTTTAGAGCTTCCTTGAACCCTCTATTTTAAAATGCCTTTATAGTTAATTTCCAGTACCTTGCATCCTTCATCTTTATCAGACTTGTCATAAACCCCAATATTCTAATCTCTTCTTGAGCAATCTATCCAGTGTCGTTTTCTCTTCAACTTGGCCTTCCCCTGCTCGTTCCATTCTCAGCCATTTCCATTCTCATTCTATCGACTAGGTGCACCAGACCCACTCCCCCTTTGATTATTAAAACACATGCCAGGCCAGGCATGGTGACTCACCCTGTAATCCCAGCACTTTGGGAGGCCGAGGCAGGCAGATCACCTGAGGTCAGGAGTTCGAGACCAGCCTGACAAACATGGAGAAACTCCATCTCTACTAAAAATACAAAATTATCCGGGCATGGTGGTGCATGCTTTTAATCCCAGATACTTAGGAGTCTGAGGCAGGAGAATCACTTGAACCTGGGAGGCGAAGATTGTGGTGAGTCGAGATTGTGCTATTGCACTCCAGTCTGGCCACAGGAGCAAAACTCTGTCAAAAAATGACGACATCAAAATGTCAATAGAATAAAAAAAGAAGGAAGAGTATTGAGCTTTTTTTTTTTTTTGAGACAGTTTCGCTCTTGTTACCCAGGCTAGAGTGCAATGGCGTGATCTCGGCTCACCGCAACCTCCGCCTCCTGGGTTCAGGCAATTCTCCTGCCTCATCCTCCCGAGTAGCTGGGATTACAGGCACGTGCCACCGTGGCCAGCTAATTTTTTGTATTTTTAGTAGAGACGGGGTTTCACCATGTTGACCAGGATGGTCTCATTTCTTGACCTCGTGATCCACCCACCTCGGCCTCCCAAAGTGCTGGGATTACAGGCGTGAGCCAGCGCCCGGCCGAGTATTGAGCTTTAAAACGAGTTCAGATCTCATTTCTACCACATCTTATGTCCAAAAACATCCTAATCTCTTTGAGTCTCAAGTTCTCTGTCTAGAAAATTATTTGAGCAGGACATTCAACACAGATTGAAGTCCTAGAGGATATTTCAATTAGTCCTAAGATCCCTTAAATTTCTGTAGTCCGATGTGTTTTTGGTTCTGTCTACAGGAAAATTGGGAATATATAACCAGCAGAATTTGAAAACGTAATAAAAGAAACACCAAGGAAGAAAAGTCATGAAAAAAGAAATAATAATAAAGCATTATGGAGGTAGGCAGAAATACTATCCTAAAGAGAAAACAAAACTGGGAAGTTAAATAATTTCTCTCCAAGACTTGCCGAATCTTGGTTTTGTAAAGCTTCCAGTCCTAGGGCCAAACCTTTACTCTGCCCTAAAGGCTTTGATGGTTAATCAAAAAAAAAAAAA
Source organism: Leontopithecus rosalia (assembly GCA_028533165.1). NCBI lineage: Eukaryota > Metazoa > Chordata > Mammalia > Primates > Cebidae > Leontopithecus > Leontopithecus rosalia. Next base: position 7,710,215 of record CM052661.1, on the reverse strand, counting down.
GATTCTGAAGATGCTGGTTACCACAAAGATTGTCAAATTTATTAGGACAAACTCAATGACTAACCTCATTTCTAATAGTAGCTTAAAATGAAATTTAACTTATTTAAACTCATTAATTTAGACATTAATTAAAATTAATCTGACTAACCTTATTCAGACCTTAAATTGATCGAAGTGCTGTATAGGTATCTCCATCAATCTGTACTGAGGAGCAAGATAAAAGATTTGACAGCCAGATAGGCTGACAGTCAAACTGTGGGCCAGCTGCTTTGTGAACTCTGGGCTCATGATCCAATTCATCAACATCTCTAAACCACGGGTGCCTATTTAATACACAGATTATAAGAAAACAGATGTTGTGATGGCTTTATGAGATAAATGTATAGCACCAATAGGTTATTTAACCCAGAATACAACACTCCATAGACACTACTTTCTTCCGTCTATATTTTCTTAGTTAACATAATTTTTTAAATCTGTAAAATCCTACCTGACTGCAGATTCATCAGAACTCCCAGAATCTATTAAAGGAAGAGGTAAAATGCATTTAAAATCAATAACGTATAGAATAGTAAAACCATAACAAAGTACAGTGATGCATGCCTGTAATTTCAATATTTTGGAGGCTGAGGAAGGAGGATCACTTGAGAAACCCACAAGTTTGAGGCTTTAGAAAACCGCAAGACTCGATCTTTATTTAAAAAAAAAGTATGCACCGTTGTGTACATGATTTAAATCATTTTTCTTTAAAGTATAGTGCTTATGCTTTGTTACAAAGCATTCATTTGAGAGCATACCTGGGACCTTATTAGATTAATATAAATTATTGGCATGTAATTAATGCAGTAAGAACTCTTATTTCCCTTACTTTCTATTTATTAAATACAAAGAATAAATTTATCAAAATTTGATATCTACAAGTGAACTGCAGTATACACGTCATCCTAGCCAAATCCTATGAGATTGGCTAAAAATGGTATTGTTAGCAGAACAGATGGAAGTGACCAGTGTCAAACAGCATGATTTCTGGACCAAAATATGAGAGGGCAGTTAAAACAGAATATACAGTAGTTCCCTTATCCACTATATGTTGGAAAAGACACACTTCATGTTTTTCTCTGCTCTCATACCACAGCAACAATCATCAACAAAGAAGGCTTCTGTGAGCAAACGTGGAGAGGTTTTCCCCACCAACTAGCAAGCAATCACTTCTGCAGATGACACAAACTGGGTGTCATCTAATTCAGTTCTCAAACTCTGTCTGCAGATAGCATCAGATTCCCCAGGTAAAGGGCTCAGTCCCATGAGACTGCCTACCTACATGGGTCCTAAGTCTGAAACTCTAGAACTTTTGACCAGTCAGCTTCAAATTGGGGTTCCCAGGACTCCCTCTTTGGGTTAAATTGGATTGCTGGAATGGGTTGAAGTACTCAGGCAGATACACTTACCAGCGTACTATGAATGACATTACAAAAGGTACAGATGAAGAGATGCATAGTGCTAAGTATGGGGATAGTGACACAGATTCCATGCCCTCTCAGGACACACCACCCTCCAGGAACCTCCATGTATTCAGAGATCTGGAAGCTCTTCAAACCTAGTCCCTTTGGGACTTTATGAAAGCTTCAATACATAGGCATCACTAATTAATCACTGGCTGTTGGTGATTGTCAACCTTCGGCCCTCCTCTTCTCCACAGAGTTTGCAGAGTGAGACAGAAGATCTCAGCCGTCTAATCAGTCATGTCTTCAGGATGGTGACCAGTTCCCATCCTGAATCTATCTAGGAGTTTTCAGTCATCAATCATTAGCATACCAAAAGACATCACTTTGGAAATTCTAAGGAATTTAAGAATTGTACACCAAGAAATGACTCGAGGTCCAAACAGATTTTGCATCTGTAGTTTTGAATTATGTGGTTACAGCTACTCCAAACATATTACATTGAAAACTCCGGACATAAACAAGTCCTAAGTGTTAGTATCCCCGTCTGAGAAGCACAATAAAATCTTGAGCTATTGTCCTCTATCCATCCCAGGATGTGAAGCATTCCTTTGTCCAGTGCATTCACACTGCATGTGCTGTCCAGCCATTAGTCATCAGCACGGTCTCCTCCTGCATCCAGCCATCAACATTAAGGCCTGAAGGTCTAGGAACACTCAAAGCTGATCATGTTTTTTCTGACTTAGAGTCGGGGGATGAATAGTGGCCTAACAGTACATGATAGTGCCTACATTATTCACCTCACCTCCTCTCATTACACAGGCACTGCCTCACTTCACGTCATCACGGGAAAAAGGGTGAGAACCGTAAGAGACCACATTGAAATAATTTTTAATACAGCATCTTACTATAATTTTTTATTTTTAGTTAATTTCTTACTGCACCTAATTTATAAATTAAACTTTAACCTAGATATGTAAGTACAGAAAAAAACAGTGAGTGATTCAGTACTATTTGTGCTTTCAGGCATTCACTGGGGGACTTTGAATGTATGTCCCACAGTTAAGGGGGAACTACTGCACTTACTTCATTTTAACACAACACATTATCTCTAGCTCTTCAGGCAAAACTGTTCAGTTTAGGAGAAAACACCCTATCACCAGAAGTCAGCAAAACATAGGAATCAGATGAGAAACAGGGATTCTTGCAAAAAATTTCCAACTGCCAGTGAAGAGCTCAAGAGATACTAATGTATAACTCTGGCCAGTACTCTTGGGGAAGGTGCTGGGCGTTTCACTTAGTTGTAGCTATGTGCTCTGCCCTACATATAACAAGGCCCAAATTCATCTGTCACTTTACCTCCCACACGAAGAACCACTGGAAAGATGACTGCTTTAAGAGCTTATCCACTCTGAACCACATCATAGAACAAGACTGTCTCAACAGCAGTAACAAAGAAACAAACCTAATTGTTCCCATGTAAAAATAAGTCTAGGTCCACACTAAATCTCAAGAGTTCTCAATGCCATGAGACAGGACAGAAATATATTTAAAAATTATATTCCTGATTTCTGTAGAAATAAAACTGTTGAATTTAAAATTTTGTAAGACAAGTCAAGAAAAAGCAAAAAATGCAAAAGTAAAACTTGAAAGGCCATTTCATCATCAAGGGCTCATGATCACAAGATATTCACAAACTATATATATTGTTCAAAACGCTGGTTCTGAATTTTGACATGAGTAAGTTGCAGTTTCATTCGAGGATGTATAAGAGGTCAAATAAGACAATGTCATTTTCTATTTTCAGGTTTTTTTTTAAAGAGAACAGTAAACTTATTTAGAGAGGCTAAAGGCTCATGATCATAATTCTAAGGGCACTCGTAAAATACGGTGGTGCATGCTTGCATTCTGAACTTCTCAGCCTTAAACTCTCATATAGTAAATATTCACAGATACAAACTGATTAAACAAAAGCCCCTTCTAATCTGACTTTGTTTTTCCTTTTGTCTTTTTGTTTGAGACAGAGTCTTGCTCTGCTACCAGACGGGAGTGCAGTGGCACTATTTTGGCTCACTGCAACCTCTGCCTCCCAGTTTCAAGCGATTTCTGTGTCTCAGCTTCCCATATAGCTGGGACTACAGGCACAAGCCACCATGCCCAGCTAATTTTTTATATTTTAATAGATGGGGTTTCACCATGTTGGCTAGGATGGTCTTGATCTTCTGACCTCATGATCCACCCACAGCCTCCCAAAATGCTGGGATCACAGGTGTGAGCCACCACACCCAGCCTATTTTTCTTTTTCTTTTTTTTATTTCTTCATTTAGCAGCAACAGGAGAGCCTAATTAAATGTGGTAGAGTGGTATAAGGGAATACAACGAAAAGGGTAAAATGAATTAAACCAGAGCTAACCGTATCAATGTGGATACACCTGGAAAATAGAATACAAAGTACACAAAAGAAAGTGGCAGAAAGATATGTAAAGGGTAGAACCACTCACCTTTTATTTTAGGACAGAAATAAAAATTCTGCATACTATTTGTGAGCATCACAATACAGTTAAGGATTTCAAAGGGGATTAAAATGGAAAACAGCCAGTGTTGTTGGTGGCCTCAATGATGTTCATGATGTTGGTTGCCTCTACACAATTATTTTTTTAAAAACATTTTATACCAAAAAGTCTCAAAACTACCATTTTAAAAGACTGTCTTCCAGTTATGAACGAAAGATTACTTTCCTAGTTTTTAATAATCGAAGATGCCACACACACCCGTCCACACACCCGTCCACAGGCATGCACAGTCTGCTGATTAGAACAGCTCACAGGCCATCGGTGTGATGACAGTAACAGGAAGTCTCTTATGTAAATACAGAAACTGACATCTAAGTAAAGCATTCCTTTAGGTAAATACCAGAATTCTAAATAGCACATAAGACACTGGAAATATCTCAGAGTCTCAAAATTCAGTGCTTTGAATCCGTTACAAGTATAAAAATTCCATATTGGAAATGTTATGCTATTCAAAATCCTAAAAACATGAATTAAAACTCATATTTTAAAAATCTTGATTTCTCATACTTCTAAGGGGTAAGAAGAATATGAGTACTTCCAATCACTTAATGTACTTATTTCCAGCATTCCATTTGGATTGAAAATGTACCTGCTCTCAATGTCTGTACATTCTTTGTACTGCTTCTCTCAACAGGATCTTCCGTTTCAGTGGTTGGCTGAATGGGTCTTAAAAGAAAATAATAAACCAAATATATTTTATACAATATAAAGTTAGTAATTAAAAATAAATATATATAATTACCTTCAAGGAAGGGTGTTATTCAGGAGCCCCTACAAATCAAAGGGGACATGCCATCAATCATATGAAGGAATGCCAGGGCCAACCAAACATTCATGCGGTGTTGGTATCAAGCTATCCTCACGTTTGGCTATGAAAACAATTACTTAAGGTTTTGAGGGTTCTTTTTGGCATCTTCTTTTCATTGCCTAGGACAGCAACGCGATGGAAATATACTGAGTAAAATAGGAATATAGGATCCCTAAATCACAAGTTTATACTTCAAAAGTGAGATTGTTTCAAAGCCTATAACTAAAATAGAAAAGTATAGATATTAATGCGAACACTTTGGGCTGACAAGGATAAAAGGGGCCATTAAACAGTGGAGCAAATCATAACCTGAGAGAATCAATGTCAAGGCTGATGGTGAATGCTGCAGAGTATTTAAACGTAAAACGTCAGAGGCATTGATGCCAGAACACCACAAATATTGATCATGTGCTTCCCCTTGTGCTATCATTTAGGAAATACACAGTTGAGATGCAAGTTCAGGTGAATGTGAGATTCACCTCTGATCAAAGAAAGTGTTCTAGGGCCGGGCGCGGTGGCTCACGCCTATAATCCCAGCACTTTGGGAGGCCGAGGCGGGTGGATCACAAGGTCAAGGATCGAGACCATCCTGGTCAACAATGTGAAACCCCGTCTCTACTAAAAATACAAAAATTAGCAGGGCATGGTGGTGCGCACCTGTAGTCCCAGCTACTCGGGAGGCTGAGGCAGGAGAATTTCCTGAATCAGGAGGCGGAGGTTGCGGTGAGCCGAGATCGTGCCATTGCACTCCAGTCTGGGTAACAACAGCGAAACTCCATCTCAAAAAAAAAAAAAAAAAAATAGAAAGTGTTCTAAATTGATCAGCTGTCATACACACTTATGAAATAAGTTTCTCAAAATTCTCATTTTCCCATGCCCACGTGGTACTCAAGCACCTACATTTCTCAAATCCTTTAGTTTGACCTTTTCTTAAGAGTTCCTTTATCCACTCATTCAAGACTCAAAACACATCAAATAAACCATATAGAATAAGCTTTCAATATCAAAATATTTATCAAAAGAGAAAACATTGAATTGCCACAGTCTTGATAGTAAAAAATAAACTTTTATATTTCAAGATGAGTGCAGTGTTCCTAGAAAATGACAATTTTGGTATTCACAATAAATTTCATAGTATGACTGCTTCTAAAATTAGGTAAGTTTGGCATGTCATCTTACTCTGTGAACGACTTTTATAAAACATATCAAAGAACTGGCTGAACCCCCCAAAAATTTGCCAAAATGCAACTCAGTCACATTGTATTCACTCATGTCAGTGAGACTTCTTGCTCTGAGGCCTGACGGTTATGAAGAGAAATTAGCTGCTGTGGTTTATTCCAATTACAGCACTCCTGCTGCCTCCAGTACTCTGACAGCAGTAACGGCTTTAGCTAGACTGGGCATATGCCCAAGGAACTGGAGTGGGGCGTCTCAAGCTTCCTTGGTTTTAACTCCAAAGTCCCCCAACAAACTTTTTTTCTTCCCTCCTCCTTGCCCTTTCACAGTCCCTCTTCCTTTGCAAAAGTGATCTTTCGATGTGTCCTCCTGATGCTTCTCTTCCTAACTGCTTTTTATGGATAATTGGCACCACTTTTTTCATCTGTATTCAGCAGTATACACCAGTTATTTCTGTTTTCATCTCATTCTGCCTCCTCTGTGGCCAGAATCCTACATCAGAAATAAAAGGAGATTAATGCCTTCCCTTGATTCTGTTACTTATTTCTTATTTTTGTGATTCTGTTATTTTTAAAATTGCTGTCCGGTTGTTCTTTCTCCAGATTTCTCTAAAGGAAGGCTATTTCTTTGTTATTCAGAGCTGTGTCCAAGGAACAGCACCACCACCACCTGAGTACTCCTGAGAAAGGCAGAATCCCACACGTGCTGAATGACAATGTCCCTTTTCTGGAAGTTCTTCAACTGACTCATGAAAACTTGTGTGCCCTGTTCTACACTAATGTGCTTCCACATTTGTTTACCTTAATTGCCCATCTGGAACTTAGCCTCAGTTTCTTCCCTATTAAGTCCCTGAATTTAATTCTGCATTATAAGCCATAAT
>CM052661.1:7681724-7702836 GCA_028533165.1 Leontopithecus rosalia | reverse complement strand
AAAAAAAAAAAAAAAGAAATCAACTTGTAAACCTCTAGATCCAGGTCGGCAATGTCTCTCTCATTGCTTGATTTCTTTCCTTCCCTGCCTCCCTCCCTTCATCCCTTTCTTCCTCCCTCCCTTCCTTTTTTCCCTTCCTCCCTCCCTTCCTCCCCCCCCAAAAATAAAATAAATAAAATTTAAAAAAAGAAATAAAGAGAAAGAACAAACTTCAGAAGTGTAGTAAGCTTTCTTTAAAAGGAAAAAAAAAATATTTAGGAAGCATCTAAAATGTGCCACGATTCTATTTCACATTTTTTGTAGATACTGTAATCATAAAAAAATAATTAGGACGATGGCTTTCAGCCCATTCCAGGGTGTTAAGAGCAAAATAATGAATAGATGTGATCCTCTGCTCTCTCCATTCAGAATTTCCTCCTCTTAAACTTTCACTTGGCTGTCTTTCTCATCCTTTCGTTGGCCGCTTAAATATACTCAGAGGTCTTCTCTGACCACAGATTTCCATTCCTCTCCCCTTCCCGTACTAACTACAAGCTTCCTTGCTATCTTCTAACATTTTCTATTATCTTTATGGAAAGCATTTATAGTGAGAAGTGTTTGCTCTTTGTTCTGCTCCTACGCTATAGCATAAGATCTCATCTTGTATATTCAACATCTCACTGACTAGCACAGTTTGTGATCTATACCCAAAATAAATTCTAGGTCAAAACACTGAAAATTTCCTTAAAATCCCCATGCCATTGCCTACTTTTCCATTCTTTTCTTGATGCTACGGCCATTTTATCATCCTTCAGGTTTACAAAAACTTTGAGTTTTACTAAGTCACTGAATACTGCTGTGCTCATTTTGTCTCATATTTGTAAACAGTTTCCAGTTTACAAATGTTATTACATTTCCCACTATTTTTGTTCATTACACATACCTGAGAGGTACCATTAGTACCATTTTTATGAACGAGGTCAATGATAATCAAAGAATTTTTCCCAAGGTCCCATACCTAGTAAAAGGCAGAGCCAGGACGCGAACAGGTCTTTTGACTTCTATTGGTGCCAGTAAAACTATGCACCAGCCGCTTGTAGTGAAAAGTCAGGCCCCTCCCATTTCTCTCCACAGTCATAACATTAGAATACACCATGTTTTTTTATATTTCTGCTGCTATAAGTGTGGCTGCCACAAAAGTATTCAGTGTGTTTCTTTTTGAAAATGACTTCCACTTACTACAACAGTAAACTAAATTGTTATTACAGTCCCACATAGTTACTACTCCCCATGTTTTTTTCCTAAACTATTCATTGTAGATCTATATTGGACAATCAAAATATATAAACATACAAAAATCCCAGCATTATCTTTTCAAGTTTCAATTTCAATAAAAACTACAATTCAAACTGTTTCTAATTCCCCTTAGGATTTTACACCTCCAGATATACCACAGAATGATACATTTGGCCACAGCTTAACCTGAAATCATTCTTTAGATTTTAGATAAACTTACTTTCAGAACACAATGTGACTTTTCACAAATTCTAAACTTTATTTTTCTGGCACTATACTACACTTGCTTCTTAAATGAATCATGCAAATTAGCAGAATTATACTATGAAGCAATAATGTACTCAACACATCATTACTTTATTAATTATGAGCTAAAAACATGAGAATCATTCATTACCGGCATATGCAGGAGGTAATTGTTTGCATAAATCACTTCTTGTGGGGGAAAATGAGAATTTAGTTTATAGTAGTACCTTATTTAAAAAGTGGGTTGGCATTGCAAATAGTATTCGTTGCTTTTATTCTGTTTGTCAAAAAGATAAAGATAAGTGTATAAATTCAGCTCTTCTAAAGAAAAGGAAAAAAAACCCAGTAAATCTTGTGGGCAATAATTGTTGAATGAAAGCCACACATAGATAACTAAAGAGAAAGCCAGAACTACATATGCTGACAATGAAGACACAGAGGGACTAAAAGACCAGTCATAAAGAAATGAGATCTGTCAGAAAAAAATGAGTTGAGGATAAATCATTTTTAAAATGTGAGGATGAAGGGAGAACCAACAAAGAAGCCTAGTCAGTCAATTTAATGAGCTGCAGCCAAGTGAGAAAAGAAACAACATGGCGTACAACAAAGTACATGGAGAAACAGATATGTAACTGAGCCTTTTGTTCCTTTATGGCCCTAATGATACAGGTTAACACTTATGCTACGAATAGTGTTTAACAAATATTTCTGTGATATAGAGTTTATTACTATAAAACATTCCATTAACTAGCCATGATCATCTACCACTACCTGACTGTTATTATTACAGAGAAGGAAAACTAGAACTTTCCATCAACTTTCCAGAGAAAGAGTCGGTCACCAGAATTCTAAAGAGTAATGCGTGGCTTATAAAGGTGTATTTATTAGAGCATGAGTTGGGGCTAATAAAATGTTTTAAGAAATTTTAGTCTAAAATCATAATCTAAGATTTCAGTTGAATTATATTAGAAAATATATTGTAACCCTCTTTGCTATTAATAATCTATTTCTAATTTATTTCCTTTTTATTTATGGCATAATTTCTCAAAATAACACATCTAAACTTATACATCCTTAAACATTATATAATAATACAAATGTAATCAATATTTTTAAACTGCAGTATTTAATCAATAGATACATTATGTATATTACTTATAACATTCCATTATATAAAAATTTATTCATCTATTTATTCAGATTAAACAACTATTAAGGCAGAATGTGGCAACTCATGCCTGTAACCCCCGCACTTTGAGGAGCTGAGGTGGGCATATCATGTGCATCCAACAGTTAAAGGCCAGCCTGGACAACATCCAATCTCTACAAAAACCCATCTCTACAAAAAACACAAAACTCAGCCAAACATGGTGACTGAGTTGGGAGCATCACCAAAGTTGGGTGATGCTGGGTGGGAGCATCACCCAAACCCAGGAAGTGGAGACTGCAGTGAGCCAAGATCCCACTGCTGCACTCCAGCCTGTGACAGAGTGAAACTCCATCTCGAAAAAGCAACAATTACAATGCTTCTTACATGGAAGACTGTATGCCATGTACTCCAGGATACACACAGATAGGTCTATAACCGCCAGTAGCTCATAGTATGCAGGAACTTCAATGATTAAAGAACTAAATATAAAAAAATCCTGACATTTTAGACTTCTGAATGTAATATAAAGACTTTGAGTGGATATTTTAAATAAACTACAATGACAAAATTATGGTTTTGAAGTCTTACCATATTGGTGTTAATAGTCTGCTTATATAACTGGTTATTTGAAGTAAAATTAATATTAATTAGGTGAAGTATTTTACATATACCCTTTATGGACAACTTATAAAACACACAAAAATCCATTTGTAGTACAGATTTCAGTAACAGAAATTTACATTTCTACAATTTATATTTTTAAAGCAGATACAATCTGGTTATGTTGCCCAGGCTGTTCTCCAACTCTGGGCTCAAGCAATCCTCCTGCCTCAAACTCCCAAGTAGCTGGGACGACAGGTGTACACCACCATACCCAGCTATTTTTCTACAAATTTTAATATTAATTTAGTCTCACTACAGAATAAGTAAAAAAAAAAATCTTTTCTAAAAATGATATGATACCATGTGCAAAAAAAGCTATATGCTATGTGCTATACAGTTTTGTCAATAAAAGATACCAGGGAGATTCCATGATAACTACAAGTAATTTGATTCACTGAAGATTTATACAGGCAAAAATATTATGAAAGTAACACTAGTATGATTTAAAAGCCGACGTCAATATCCAAATAAACCTTAAGCAAATTGTCTATTTCCTTTACTGGGGAAAGCATTTTCTAATGTGATTCTCCTGTCACTAGGTATTTTCCAGTTCATTTCTTTTGCCCCCCCATCATAGTAGTTAATCAATCTTTTGTTAGTTAACAAGGTTAAACAATTTTTTTAATCAACTAGCCATGTCTATGCTTTTCTCTGACCAACTTTGTATTACCAACATAAAAAAAGATAGATAAACCACTGCTAAATTTTAAAGGTAAATCATATGCAAAACTCGACTGAGTGAGAAAATTAATTTTACAAGAGGCCACTTTACCTTGGTGGTAACAGTCAACTTGTCATCATCTGGCTTAGGCAAGAATCAACACACAGTTCGTGGAAAATACTTCGAGCAAAAGTATACAATGAAAATGAGCAAGTCGATTTCTTTACAAATTTTTAACTGCCAGTTCATATTCAGCTTCTCCCCCCAAAAAACAAAAACACAATCTGGGAAAAGGTCAGCTATCTGTACATTAAATAATGTTTCTTGGTATAATTAAGATATGGCCTCTGTTCTAAAAACATATTTTGGTTACCTATTTCTTCCTCCACCTGTCTGAATATATACAATATTCAATGAAAACTGACCTTGAGCTGCGTAACAAATAGTTACAGCCAATATATACCAGAGCCTGATGATAATTTACCCTGACAAATTATCTTTAGTTGAATTTATACTTAAAATTCAACTAATAAATGACATAACTTTTGTTACCTAAACTGGAAGAAACCTGATGACCTAAAACAAGGTAAAAAGATCCACCGTTTCTTGTCCATTATCTCTGGTTAAAAGACTACACTGTGTCACTTCAAATTGGCAGTCTTGATTCCTCAGCACAGAAACCACTTAAGAAGGTCCCATTGCTTTTCTTTGTCCCAAAACAGTCCAGGGAATCACCTGCAATATTTGAAATGTGTGAATGCTAAGCACACAAAGGTCTAATAATAAAGTTGTATGTTCTCTTTGAGAATATTCTTCCCAGAAAGATTAACACATTAACAGTAATAAAAATCCAATTATGCTCTATATGTCCTACCTTTTTCAGGTGCACATTAACTAGGAAGCCCTTAAATCCTCCACAGGTAGGGCCGGGTGCAGTGGCTCATGCCTAAAATCCCAGCTCTTTGGGAGGCCAAGGTGACCAGATCACTTGAGGTCAGGAGCTCAAGACCAGCCTGGCCAACATGGTGAAACCCTTTCTCTACTAATAATGCAAACATTAGCCAGGTGTGGTGGCTAACCTGCATTTTCAGCTACTAGGGAGGATAAGGCAGGAGAATTGCTTGAACCCTGGAGGCGGAGGTTGTGGTGAGCTGAGATCATGCCACTGCACTCCAGCCTGGGTGATGGAGCGAGACTCCCTCTAAAAAAAAAAAACAAACAAACAAACCTTCATAGGCAATCAGATATACAAGAAGAAAGACTGCTGAAAAAAACAGAGTCCTGGTAGTTGTACCTCTATTTACCTAAGTACTGTCTAAATATCTTTCTTCCTATGGGCTTCCAGATTCCACTTGTGCAGAGCTCCATGGCAGTCTCCAATCTTCAAATCTTCAATCTATGAAAGCACAGATTCCTGAAAGGATGGCCTCAGATGACCAGGAGTAGCTCTCTACATCCCTGCTCCTGAATAACAAGCTAACTGGAGTCTCCATCAACTGCCCCAGCATAGACACACCTCCAATTACCCAACTGAATTTCATGACTGATTGGCCAGTCAATCATGCCCCTGACCCAGTCTACATGAACCTTGGAAGGCCATCAGTGAATTATGAAAAGAAGCAGCAGTGAGGAGGCACCTGCCCTGGGCTACAGATCTAATGTAGTTCAGCAATCTCCAAGACTAGGGGATATCCCCCTCGAGGACTTCAGTTCAGATACAGTGCTCCACCCAAGCCCTTTACAACCCACAGGACAGGAGATCTTCACCGAGCTTAAAAGCCTAGGCAAGCTGCCTGAACAGGGCAGAACAGCAACTTTGGGGTGCCGGGGCTGTCAGCATAGATCTAGGCGGAAGCACTGGCTGATGCTGAGAGAGCCAAAAAGCCAGTGGGATGGAGCTAGCTGCCCCCTAGTAAGGAGGAGAATGGAATGCAGGGAAACAGCCCAAATGACAGGACGGTTCCCCCCACCACACAAGGCCGAGCAGGCCAAAAAATTCTCACTCCAGAGTTAGGCACCCAGAATGTCAGTTAGAGAGTGACCAGGAGCAATCCAGTTCAGTGGGTGGAAGGGAAGCCGCCACTGCAGAAGCTGGCCTAATTTTCCTGAGTAAATAAAAAATGCAGCAGCTCCACTGACTCTGTGGCAGCCCAGCAGCACCTCTGCAGGCAAAGGAAAGGCCACTCCACCAAGCAGCTACCTGAGATCAAAACCATATAAATCCAAGGGATGGGGAGAGACTAGAGCAAGAAGAATGAAACCATCAAAAAAACCAGAACATCTCTCCCCCACCATGAGATCATGACTTCTCACCAGCAAGGGAACAAAGCTGGACGGAGAATGAATTTGACAAACTGACAGAAGGCTTCAGAAGGTGGGTAATAACAAACTTCTCTGAGTTAAAGGAACATGTTCTATCTAAAAACCATGAAAAAAGGTTAGATGAAAAGCTAACTAGAATAACTAGCTTAGAGAAGAACATAAACGACTTGATGGAGCTGAAAGACATAGCACAAGAACTTCATGAAGCATACACAAGTTTCAATATCCTAATAGAACAAGCAGAAGAAAGGGTATCAGAGATTGAAGATCAACTCAATAAAATAAAATGAGAAGGTAAGAAAAGAGAACAAAGAGTGAAAAGAAGCAAAGTGTTCAAGAAATATTGGATTACATGAAAAGACCTACGCATGATGGGTGTACTGGAAGATGACAGGGAGAATGAATCCAAGCTGGAAAACACTCTTCAGAATACTATTCAGGAGAACTTCCCCAACCCAGCAAGGCAGGCCAATATTCAAACACAGGAAATATAGATAACACCACAATGATACTCCTCTAGAAGAGCAACCCCAAGGCACAAAATCGTCAGGTTCACCAGAGTTGAAATGAATGAAAAAATACTAAGGGCAGCCAGAGAGAAAGGTCGAGTCACCCACAAAGGGAAGCACATCAGACTCACAGTGGATCTCTTGGCAGAAACCCTACAAGCCAGAAGAGAGTGGGGCCAATATTAAACATCCTTAAAGAAAAGAGCTTTCAACCCAGAATTTCATATCCAGCCAAACTAAGCTTCATAGTGATGGAGAATGAAATCCTTCATGGACAAGCAATTGCTGAGATATTTTGTTACTACCAGACCTGCCCTGCAAGAGCTCCTGAAGGAAGCACTAAACACAGAAAGGGAAAACCAGTACCTGCCACTGCAAAAAAGAACCAAGTGATAAAGACCAATGATGCAATGAAGAAACTATGCCAACCAAAGAGCAAAACAACGAACCAGTAATAAAATGGCAGGATCAAATTTACACACAACAATATTAACATCAAATGTAAATGGGCTAAATGCCTTAATCAAAAGACACAGACTGGCAAATTGGATAAAAAGCCAAGAACCACTGGTGTGCTGTATTTAGGAGACCCATCTTGTGTGCACAGACGCAATAGACTAAAAATAAAGGGATAGAAGAAGATTTACCAAGCAAATGGAGAACGAAAAAAAAGCAGGGGTGGCAATCCTAGTCTCTCATAAAATGGACTTTAAACCAACAAAAATATAAAGAGACAAAGAAGGGCATTACATAATGGTAAAAAGGATAAATAGAACAAGAACTAACAACCATAAATACACACAAACCCAATACAGGAGCACCTAGATATATAAAGCAAGTCCTCAATGACCTACAAAAAGACTTAGACTCCTGCACAATAATAGTGGGAGACTTTAACACTCCACTGTCAATATTAAACAGATCAACCAGATAGAAAATGAACGAGGAAATCCAGGACCTGAATGCAGATCTGAATGAAACAAACTTAATAGACATTTACAAAACAATTAACCCCAAATTCACGGAATGTACATTCTTCTCAGCACTACATCACACTTACTCTAAAACTGACCACATAATTGGAAGTAAATCACTCCTCAGCAAATGCAAAAGAACAGAAATCATAACAGTCTCTCAGACCACAGTGCAATCAAATTAGAACTCAGGATTAAGAAACTAACTCAAAACTGCACAACTTCATGGAAAATGAACAACTGACTCCTAAATGTAGACTAAATAAATAATAAATGAAGGCAGAAATAAAGATGCTCTTTGAAACCAGTTACAATGAAGACACAATGTACCAGAATCTCTGGGACACATTTAAAGCAGTGTCTAGAGGGGAATTCATAGCAATAAATGCCCATATGAGGAGCAAATCAACATCCTAGCATGAAAATTGAAAGAGAGGAGCAAGATCAAACAAATCCAAAAGCTAATTGTCTTCTGTCAATAAGCAGAAGACAATAAATAACCAAGGTCAGGGCAGAACTGAAGGTACTAGAGACACAAAACACCCTTCAAAAAAAATCAACAAATCCAGGACGTGGTTTTTTGAAAAGATCAACAAAATAGGTAGACCACTAGTCAGACTAATAAAAAAAGAGAGAAGAATCAAATAGATGCAATAAAAAATGATAAAGGGGACATCACCACCAATTCCATAGAAATACAAACTACCATCAGAGATTAGTAAAACTCTATGCACACAAACCAGTAAATCTGGAAGTAGTAGATAAATTCCTGGACATTTGCACTCTCTCAAGACTAAACCAGGAAGAAGTTGAATCCCTGAATAGACCAATAACAAAGGCTGAAGTTGAGGCAGTAATTAATAGCCTACCCACTAAAAAGAGCCCAGGTCCAGATGGATTTACAGCCAATTTCTACCAGATGTACAAAGAGGAGCTGTTACCATTCCTTCTGAAACTATTCCAAACAATACAAACAGAGGGAATCCTCTCCAACTCATTTTATGAGACCAACATCACCTAATACCAAAACCGGGCAGAGACGCAACTAAAAAAGAAAACTTCAGGCCAATATTCATGATAAACATCGATGCAAAAATCTTCAATGAAATACTGGCAAACAGAATGCAACAGCACATCAAAAAGCTTATTCATCAGGATCAAGTAGGCTTTATCCCAGGGATGCAAGGCTTGTTCAACATACACAAGTCTGTAAATGTAATCCATCACATAAACAGAACCAAAGACAAAAACCACATTATTATCTCAATAGATACAGAGAAGGCCTTCGACAAAATTCAACAGCCCTTTATGCTAAAAACCCTCAATAAACTGGTATCAATGGTATGTATCACAAAATAATAAAAGTTATTTACGACAAACCCACAGCCAATATGATACTGAATGGTCAAAAACTGGAAGCATTCCCTTTGAAAACTGGCACAAGACAAGGATGCCCTCTCTCACCACTCCTATTCAATATGGTATGAAAGTTCTAGCCAGAGAAATCACAGAAGAAACAGAAATAAAGAGCATTCAATTAGGAAAAGTGTAAGTGAAATTGTCTCTATTTGCAGATGACATGATTGTATATTTAGAAGACCCCATTGTCTCAGCCCCAAATCTTCTGAAATTGAATAAGCAAATTCAGCAAAGTCTCAGGATACAAAACCAATGTGTGGAAATCACAAGTATTTCTATACACCAATTACAGACAAACAGAGAGCCAAATCCAAAGTGAACTCCCATTCACAATTGCTACAAAGAAAACAAAATGCCTAGGAATACACCTAACAAAGGATGTAAAGGACCTCTTCAAGGAGAACTACAAACCACTGCTCAGTGAAATGAGAGAAAACACAGATGGAAAAACATCCCATGCTCTTGGTTGGGAAGAATCAACATCATGAAAATGGCCATGCTGCCCAAAGTAATTTATAGATTCAATGCTATCCTGATCAAGCTACCAGTGACCTTCTTCATTGAATTGGGAAAAACCACTTTAGATTTCATATGGACCCAAAAGAGAGCCCACCACACAGCCAACACAATCCTACGCAAAAAGAACAAAGCTGGAGGAATCATGCTGCCTGACTTCAAACTATCCAAGGACACAGTAATCAAAACAGCATGGTACTGGTACCAAAACAGACATAGACCAATGAAACAGAACAGAGGCCTCAGAAGCAACACCACACATCTACCATCATCTGATCTTTGACAAACCTGAGAAAAACAAGCAACGGGGAACGCATTCCCTGTTTAATAAATGGTGTTGGGAAAACTGGCTAGCCATGTGCAAAAAGCAGAAACTGGAACCCTTCCTGACACCTTACACTAAAATTAACTCCAGATGGATTAAAGACTTAAACATAAGACCTGGCACCATAAAAACCCTAGAAGAAAATCTAGGCAAAACCATTCAGGACATAGGCATAGGCAAGGATTTCATGACTAAAACACCAAAAGCAATGGAAACAAAAGCCAAAATACACAAATGGGATCTAATTAAACTCCAGAGCTCTGTACAGCAAAGGAAACAATCATTAGAGTAAACCAGCAACCAACAGAATGGGAAAAATTTTTGCAATCTCCCCATCTGACAAAGGGCTAATATCCAGAATCTACAAAGAACTAAAACAGATTTACACCAAAAAAACCACAAACAAACCCACTCAAAAGTGGGCAATGGATATGAACAGACACTTTACAAAAGAAGACATTGATGAGGCCAACAAACACATGAAAAAAATGCTCATCATCACTGGTCATTAGAGAAATGCAAATCAAAACCACATTGAGATACCATCTCACACCAGTTAGAATAGCAGTCATTAAAAAACCTGGAGACAACAGATGCTGGAGAGGATGCGGAGAAATAGGAACACTTTTATACTGTTGGTGGGAGTGTAAATTAGTTCAACCATTGTGGAAGACAGTGTGGCGATTCCTCAAGGACCTAGAAATAGAAATTCCATTTGACCCAGCAATCCCATTACTGGGTATATATCCAAAGGATTATAAATTGTTCTATTATAAAGACACATGCACACATATGTCCATTTTGGCACTGTTTACAATACTAAAGACCTGGAACCAACCCAAATGCCCATCAGTGATAGACTGGATAAAGAAAATGTGGCACATATACACCATGGAATGCTACACAGCCATAAAAATGAGTTCATGTCCTTCATAGGGACATGGAGGAATCTGGAAACCATCATTCTCAGCAAACTGACACAAGAACAGAAAACCAAACACCAAATGTTATCACTTACAGGCGGGTGTTGAACAGTTTGAACACGTGGACACAAGGAGAGAAGCATCACACACTTCGGTCAGTGGGAGAGGGCTAGGGGAGGGACAGTGAGGGGTGGGGAGGGTAGGGGAGGGATAATGAGTGGAGAAACACCAGATGTAGGTGATTTGGGGGTGAAGGCAACAAACCACCTTGCCATGTTTGTAGCTATGCAACCATCCTGCATGATCTGCACATGTACCCCAGAACCTAAAGTATAACAATAAATTTAACAATAAAGAATCAATTATAATAATTTAATCCCACATATTCTTTTGACAGTAAGAAAAACTTTTAGTAGATACATTTTTTACAAACAAACAATAAGCAAATAAACAATATTGTACAGGAACTTCAACACACACTGTAATATTCCCACTTTTCTGACATCGGTTAGGGAGATTCTTCTGGGTTTACTTGACTATCGCTATGAGTATTTTGATCCTCTGATCATTTTTATCAATTTCCTCATTTGTTAACTTCTCTCCAAGGTATGTCATACCTTGTGCGTTTGCTGCACAAACACGGCACGGGGCATCCTGTTATATACGTGGAATGCTTCCCTAATTTATTTTTTTATGCTCTCTGTGTTTTGTATTTTTCTTACCTTTATTGTCAGAAACTCCAGAAAGTCAATTGTACTAATTTATCACCGTTTGCTTCATTAATTCACATAGGGTCCAACCCTACAGGGATCTGTGAGCCGCTCCTGGCTGGTGTGGAGATGAGAAATTGTAGAAATAAAAACACGAGAAACAGAGATAGAGAAAAAGAGAGTTTGGGCCCAGGAGTCCAACGCTACCTAAATCGCAGAGACCAGCAGTGGCCCCAAATGATGCTCTCACTTTTATTGAGTTGCAAATCTGGGGGCAGGGTAGGTAGGGCATGGCGGAGACTGGGGGCAGGGTAGATAGGGTGTGGCAGTGATAGGGTTAAGTAGATCGTGTGTCATTCAGGTAGGGGCTTGGGAATTTCTGGCACCTGAAGTGAGGTAAGGAGCAAAATGCATCAGCACTTTTTCCATACTTATCAAGAAAAAACTAAAACATTTAAGATTTCTATTACTATTACGGATTGTCTTTTCTAAGACAAAAGGAACTGGGCGCAGAAGTAGAATATTGGAACGTGACCACTGAAGCACAGCATCACATGGAGACGGTTAAGCCCTGGATGTCTGCGGGCCTGCCTGACAGCTGCCACGCCTTACCCCAAGCGCTTGCAGAAGCAGAGTTTTCTCCACACTTCCCCAGGAAGGAGACGTCTTGGCCATTTGGCGCTTTCGCAGTGCTGGCAGTGCCGCTGCCACATAGCCGAGGCGCCCTCCAGCAGCGCTTACGTGGGCGGGCGTGACAGAGGGCTCAGCGCATCCTGCCTTCATGTCATTCATTTCGCAGTGTCGCTCCAGGTTCACACTGCTGACCTGAGAGACATTAGTGAAATACATAAGATCACCTATGAATAACTAAGATCACATATGAATAACTAATAACGACCATGGTTAGATTTCTAATTACTTTCTTCTTCATTATTTATGTGGAAATAGGCTGAGGCCTTCTGCACCTGCCTCGGCGTAACGGGATCTCCACATACAATTTACACTTTGCTTATGGAATTTTCCCCGACAGACATTATTACAATTTCTCACCTTTTTCTTTTTTTCTGAGACAGGGTCTTGCTCTGTTGTCCAGGCTAGAGTGCAGTGGTGCTATCACAGCTGACTGCAGCTGTAATCTCCCAGGTTCAAGTGATCCTCCCATCTCAGCTTTCCAAATGGCTCAGACCATAGGTGGTTGCCACTGTGCCCAACCAATATTTGGACTTTTCCTATACGTGGGTTCCAGAGGACTGACTGTGAAACGCGAGTATGCATGAATTTTGGTATACGCTGAGGTGCGGGGCTGGAACGAATCCTCTCTTTATGCTGAGGGATGACTGTATATGTTTTTTAAATTATGCTGTAGGACACATTATTGCTCCGTAGCCTAGAAAATGATAGCTTTAATGCCGAATAATTTTTAATTGAGTGGTATAATAATAGAAGTAGCAGCTGGCCAGGTGTGGTGGCTCACACCAGTAATCACAACACTTTGGGAGGCTGAGGCAGGAGGATGGCCTGAGGCCAAGAGTCTGAGGCCACAGTAACAAACGCAGTCACCATCCCTATGGTAAAATACATGAATTAGCCTAGTGCGGTGGCATCTGCCTGTAGTCCTAGCTACTTGGGTCCAGGGAGGCTGAGACTGCAGTGAGTCATAATCAGGACAGAGTGAGACCCTGTCTCAAAACAACAAAAAACTAGCACTAACTAATCTTTTACCAGGTGCCTATAAATACATTTAATTTCTTATAACTGTTCTCATTTCATTTAACCACTGTCTCGAATTACTCCCAGATTTTCAGTGTTTCTGCAGATGACCTTTTGTTTAGATTGAATTGTCTCCCAAGGTATTTCCAGAAATGAGATTATTGTGAGTCATGGTGAAGGGTCATTCCTTGCCCTGGATATAAATTGACAAGGTTTTGGGTGCCTCCCAGCTATAATCCCAGCACTAAGGCTAATGAGGGAGGCTAAGGCAGGAGGATTGCTTGAGGCCAGCAGTTTGGTGAGACACTGTCTCTATTATTTTTTAAAAAACTGCCAAGCTTTACCTTGGAAAGCTTATATACAATTTAAACACACCCCCCCACCCCATAGTTTAAGAAAGTGCCATTTCACTATACCTTTGCCAACACATGGTATTATGTTATTTTAAAAAATCATTTTAAATAGATAAAAGACTTCATGTTGCTTCATCACATTTCAACATTTTTCCTTATCTTATTAGTTCTTTTTTTTTTTTTTTTTTTTAAGGCTAGTCAAGTGAAGCGGTGGGAGTGGAGAAGGGACAAAGAAATCTAACTGGTTGTGATCAGTTAGTTGTAAACACCACTGCACTCGGACCAGCCTATTAGCTCTATTTCTTTTGTTTGTAAATGGTTGTCTTTGTTGTTTTGTTCTTTGAGACAGGGTCTTGCTGTGTTTCCCGGACTGGTCTCTAGCTCCTGGCCTCAAGCAATTGTCCTGTATTGGCTTCTTAAGTTGCTGGAATTTCAGGCAGGAGCCACCACGCCTGGCCTTGGCTAGTCCTGTATGTTCTCTAGAGTTCTCTTTGCTTTGTACTAGCCAATCTCTCATTATGCTGTTCCCCTGTTATGATGAGTAATTCTCTGTATTAAATTTTACCACTTTAACCTTTTGAGTGGTTTATGTCTCCTGATTGGACTCTAATGCAGGGTTGATACTAGGAAGGGTCCCGGGAGACAGACCCATGCAGATGGGATTTGGGCATAGGTTTGGTTATCCAAGAGGCAGTGCTGAGCTCCTTGCCAATGGGAAATGGGATGCTGGTGATTTTCAGGAAGTGACTCAAGCTACCACTTACTGTTGATTATGATGAAATGCCAGCTCAGGCACAAGCTTTGGGAGCAAAGTGGTTGCTGCAATTGACCACTATAATGACTGGTATGGAAAAGGTCCTTTTGGATGTACTTGAGCAGGGGTGACCAACCTCTGAGCCATGGAGCTGTAAGGAGCCACACAGCAGGAGGGGAGCAGTGTCTAGTGAGGGAAGCTTCATCTGTATTTACAGCCACTCCATTGCTCACATTACTGCCTGACCTCTGCCTTCTCTCAGGTCAGCAGCATTAGATTCTCTTAGGAGCACGAACCCTATTGCAAACCAGGCATGCAAGGGGTCAAGGTTGCATGGTCCCTGTGAGAATCTAATGCCTGATGATTTGTCACTTTCTCCCACCACACCTCACATGGGACCATCTAGTCGCAGGAAAACAAGCTTAACATGCCTACTAATTCTACATTATGGTGAGGGCTATATTCCATTATATATTACAACGTAATAAGGGAAATAAATGTAACGTGCTTGAATCTTTTGGCTCCACTCCTGCCTGCCAGCAGCCTCTCCAGACCCAGGACTTTTTCCAGTTGGCCTCTACAGGCTGAGATCATGGCTCACAATGGTCTATTTAGGCCCATACCCTACCTTACGGTCATCTTTGCAGATGAGGCTACCGCCTCACAGCAGCCTCCACAGGCCCAGGTCCATCATTACAGTGGACTCTTTAGGCCCATCTCCTGCCTTCCAGCCTTCTCTCCAGGCCCAGAATGTTAAGTCAACCTCACCAGGCTCAGCTCCTGCCTCTCATTGGCCTCCCAAGGGCCAGCTTTTGCTTCATGGCCACCTTCCAAGACCCAGCTCCTGTTTTACAGTGGCCTCTCGAGGCCCAACTTCTGCCTCCCGGCAGGCCCAGCTCCCCTACAATGGCCTCTTTACTCCCAGCTCCTGCCACTGGGTGGCTTATCTGGCCCCAAAGTGTCCACAAGTCAGCCTCTCAAGGCCGAGCTTTTCCTCCCAGCTGTGCCTAGAGGGCCATTGCCTGCCTCACAACAACCTCTTTTGGCTCAGCCCCTGCCTAGCTCCTGGTGGCCTTTTAAGAACCCAAACTGCCTCAAGTCAAGCTCTCCAGGCCCACCTTCTACCTCCCAGTGGCTTGGACAAGCCCAGCTCGTGAGTGACAGTGGCCTCTCCAGCCCAGCTCTTGTCTCCCAGTGGACTCTCCAGGCCCAGCTTCTGCCTCACAGAGGTCTTCCCTGAACAAGTTTCTACCTGCCTCCTGGCAGACTCCACAGACCCAGGTCTTGCCTCACACTGACCTCATTAGGCATATCTCATGGTGGCCTCTGCAGGCCCAGCTCCTGTCCCCTGACAGGCCGTCCGGGCCCAAAACTTCCTCAAGCTGGTCTTTTTAGGCACAGCTCCTGCCTCTCACTGGCCTCTTTAGGCACAACTCATGCCTCTCTGTGGCCTCTTGGGGCCCAGTTCCTGCATCTCAGCCTTACCAGACGACTTTCTCAAGTCGGCCATTCCAGGTCCAAATCCTGCCTCCCATCGGCCTCTACAGGCCCAAACTCTGCCTCACAGCAGATTCTCCAGGCCCAACAACTGCCTTATTGCAGTGCCCACAGTCCAAGCTCCTGCCTTTCAGGAGCCTTGACAGGCCCAGCTCCTGCCTTTCAGAAGCCTTGACAGGCCCAGCTCCTGCCCCTGACATGCTCTCCAGGCCGGAATCTTCCTGAAGTCGGCCACTCCAGGCTGAGCACTTGCCTCACACTAGGCTCTTTAGGCCCAGCTTATGCCTCTTGGCAGCCTCCCCAGGCAAAGCCACTGCATGCTGGCAGCCTCTCCTGGCTCCCAGCTGCCTCTACAGGCCTAACCTCTGCCTCACAGCAGACTCTTCATGCCCAGCGTCTGCCTCTCACCATGACCCCACCAAGCCAAGCTACTGCCTTTCAGCAGCCTCTACATGCCCAGTTCCTGCCACCCAGTGGCCTGTTTAAGCCAAGCTCATGCCTCACAGGGGTTTTTTCAGACCCAGCTTTTGCCTTATGGCGACTTTCCCCGGCCAGATTGCTGCCTGTCCCCCAGCAGCCTGGGTAGGCCCAGGTCCTGCCTCACACTGGCCTCTCTACCCAAAGCTTATGCCTCACAATAACATCTCCAGATGCAGCTTTTGTCCCAGAATGGCATCTCCAGGCCAAAAAACTTCAAGTCAGCCTTTCTAGGCCCACTTACTGCCTCGTGGTGGCCTCTGAACACCCAAATCCTTCTCAAGTTCACCTCTTCTGGCCCAGATCCTGCCTCCCATCGGCCTTTAAAAACTCAGCCTCTGCCACATGATGGCTTCTCCAGGCCCAATTGTATCTCTTAGCTGACTATAGCGCGCACCTGGTGCCTCATAAAAACCTCTCTTGGCCCAGCTCCTACCCATTTGCCATCAACCACTATAGGCCCAAATCGTCCTTAAGTTCACCTCTCCAGGCCCAACATCTGTCTCCCAGCGGCATGTAAAGGCCCAGCTTTTGCTTGAGAACACCCTCTGTAGAACCACCCATTACTTCTCAAAGCCTTTTGGAAGCCTCTCTGGACACAGCTCATGCCTCTTGTGGGCTTTTCAGCCCAGATGCTGTCTCCTGGCATCCAGTCTGGGCCCAGCTCTACCTTCTGGCTACATCGACAGGCCCACCTCTTGCCTCACAAAAACCTCTGTCGACTCAACTCCTGCCCGGCTCCTGGCGGCCTTTGTAGGCCCAAAAGATCCTCAAGTCAAGGTTTCCAGGCCCACCCAGCTCATGCCCCATGGTGGCCTCACCAGGCCCAGCTCTTCCTCCTGGCCCAAGTCCTGCCTCACAACAGTCTCTCTTGTTTCAGCTACTGGCCAGCAGCTGGTGACCTTGCCTTTGTAGGCCTGAAGCTTCCTCAAGTGGAACCTTCCAGTAGGAAAAGCAAAAGCTTTTCCTACCTTTTGCTTCCTGGTGGCCTTGACAGGTCCAGCTCCTGCCTGACAGTGGCCACTCCAGGCCCAGCTCTGGCCTCCCTGCAGCCTCCCCAGGACCAGTTGTTGCCTGGCGGCAGCTTCCCCAAACCAAGTTCCTGCCTGCCTTCCGGCTGCATCCATAGGCCCAGCTCCTCCCTCACGCTGGCCCATTGAGGCCCACCTCATGCCTCTGGCAGCCTCTCCGGGTCCAGCTCTGGCCTCCAGTGTAGGCCCAGGTCCTCCCTCACACTGGCCCAGCCCATGCCTCTGACGGACTCTCCCAGGCCAGCTTCTGCTTCCCAGTGGCCTCTCCAGGCCCAAAGCTTCCTCTCGTGGGCCTCTCCAGGCCTGGCTCCTGCCTGTAGTAGGGACCTCCAGGCCCAGCCTCTGCCTCTTGGTGGACCCTCCAGGCCCAGCTCTTGGCCTCATCAAGGCCTCTCTCAGGCCCAGCTGGTGCCTCTTTAGGCCAAACTGGTGACTCCTGGCAGCCTTTGCTGGCCCAGCCTTGGCTTTCTGGCATCCTCCCCAGGCCCAGAACATTTCCAAGTCAGCCTCTCCAGGCCCAGCTCTTACTCCTAGCTGCGACTACAGTCCCACCTCCTGTCTCACAACAACCACGTTTGGCCCAGCTCCTGCCCAGCTCCCGGCAGCCTCTGTAGGCCACAGCCTTCCTCAAGTTGGGCTTTCTAGGTCCACCTTCAGCCTCCCGGCAGCCTGGATAAATCCAGCTCCTGCCTGACAACAGCCTCTCCAGGCCCAGCTCTTGCCCTCAACGTTGGCCTCCCCAGGCCATCTCTACCTGCCTGCCTACCTGGTGGCAGCATGCACAA
The DNA here is from genome assembly GCA_028533165.1 of Leontopithecus rosalia. Classification (NCBI taxonomy): domain Eukaryota; kingdom Metazoa; phylum Chordata; class Mammalia; order Primates; family Cebidae; genus Leontopithecus; species Leontopithecus rosalia. The sequence goes on along the minus strand of CM052661.1, from coordinate 7,684,536 downwards.
ACCCAGCTCCTACCTTTCTGATGGCCTCTTTAGGTGCATGTCGTGCCTCTCTGCAGTCTCCGCAGGTGAAGGGAGGCTCCTGCCTCTCGGCAGCCTCTGCAGGCCCAGCTCCTGCCTCCCAGTGGCCTCTGCAGGCCCAATTCATTCCTCACAGCGGCCTTTCAGGCCCAGTTCTTGGAAGCCTTTTGGCGGCCCCTCCAGGCCCAGCTCATGCCTCTCGTGGCCTCTCCAGGCACAGGTGCTGCTTCCTGTCTTCCTCTCCTGGCCCAGCTCTTCCTCCCAGCTGCGTCTACAGGCCCACTTCCTGCCTCGCCTCGCAACCACCTCTGTGGACTCAGTCAGCTCCCACCCAGCTCCTGGCAGCATTTGTAGGCCTGAAAAGTCCTCAAGTCAAGCTCTCAGGCCCACTCAGCTCATGCCTCACAGTGGCCTCTCCAGGCTCAGCTCCTGCCCTCCAACAACATCTGCAGGCCCAAAACTTCCTCAAGTTAGCTTCTCTTGGCCTGGCTCTGGCCTCCTCCCAGTGGCCCTGGCAGGCCTAAATGACCCTGAAATTGGCCTCTCCAGGCCCAGCTCCTGCCCTCCGGGAGGCCTCTCTGGGTGCAAAACTTTCTGACGTGGGCCCCTCCAGGGCTAGCTCCTGCCTCCCAGTGGCCTCCTTCAGCCCAGCTCTTGCCTCCCATCCGGCTTCTCCAGGCTCGGCCTCTGCCTCCCTCATGACAGCTTCCCAGGCCCAGCTCTTCTTCCTCGCTGGGTCTACAGGCTCGACTCCTGCTTTCCAACAACCACGTTTGTCCCAGCTCCTGCCCAGTTCCCAGCAGCCTCTGTAGACTTTAGTTTTCTTCAATCAGGCTTTCAAGGCCTTCCTTCAGCCTACCGACAGCCCGGACAGACCCACCTCCTGCCTGACCACAGCCTCTTCAGCACAGCTGTTCCCTGTATGGGCCTTTTCTGGCCTTGTTACTACCTGTTTTTCAGGCATTTTGGCAGGCCTTTCATTTGCCTCACAGTGGGCTCTTCAGCCCCATCCTCTGTGTCACATCTGCCTCTCAAGATTCAGCTTTTCTTTCACAGTGGCCTTTCTTAAACCAGCTTGTGCCTCACCATGGCCTCTGCAGGCTTCTCTTCTGCCTCTTAGTGGACACTCCAGCCTCATCTCCTGACTCAGTGTTTATTTTCTGCCCTGCACTGGCCTCACAGTGGCCTCTTCTGGATCCAGCTCTATAGGTCTTTGATCATCAATAGCATCAAAAAGCCCAACGCTTCCCTGGTCTCTCATTTGTCCACTTTTTAGCAGTGCGCCTTGGCTGAACACCTGTCTCTACTTTTAACCTGGAGAGTGTAGTTTTGACAGAGCTGTAGTAAATTCTGCCTGTGTCTTTTTACAGTGACGTCTCTTTTATTTAGTGTCTCATGGCTTTTCTTGTCTTCTGGGGTTCAGAGGGGAATGGGCCTCTGCTTGGGCTGTTTGTCTCTGCCCCGGGCATGGTAGCTTCTCATTTCATGTCTTCTTTTTTTATATTTTATACAGTTAATTTTTTTTCCCTTAGGGTCTTGCTCTGTCACCCAGGCTGGAATGTCGTTATATGATCGTGGCTCCATTGCAGCCATGGCCTTTTGGCCTCCACTGATTCTCCCAGGTCAGCATCCTGAGTAGTATAGACTACAGGCATCTGCCACCATCCCTGACTAATTTCTGATTTTGTTTGAGAGGCTGGTTCTCACTCTGTTGCTTAGGCTGGTCTTAAACTTTTGGACACAAGCACTCCTCCTGCCTGGGCCTCTCAACGTGCTGAGATTACAAGCAGGAGACATCATCCATGCCTGTCGTTTGCTTGCCATGAAGTATTAAGAATTTACTTTTTGATTAATATACTATGATTATATACATTTGTGAATATATAGATATTTTAAAGTTTTCTGGGACACCAATTTTTTCTTTTTCTTTTCTTTTTTCTTTTTTTCTTTTTTTTTTTGAGGCAAGTTACTACTTTGTCATTCAGGCTGAAGTGCAGTGGTGTGATCTTGGCTCACTTCAACCTCTGCCTTTTAGCTTAAGTCATGCTCCCATCTCAGCCTCCTGAGTAGCTGGGACCCTAGGTACAAGTTGCCATGCCCATCTAATTTTTATATTTGTTTTAGAGAGGGGGTCTCACTATGTTTCCCAGGCCAGTTTCAAACTCCTGGGCTCAAGTGATCCTCCCTTTCAACCTCCTGCTGTGCTGGGATTACAAGTGTGAGCCACTACACTCTGCCTCCCATTCTCTTTTCATGGATCATTAAGATTTAATTCGTATACTATAAATATATATGTAGATATGTGTGTATATATTTGTATGTGAATATATGCATGTATATATTTTCATAGCATACACACACTCCCACAAATACATTGCAAAAGAGATATTTCCATACCTGGAAATTGATACGCTTCTTCCAGCTTTTGAAACACCATGTGTTGTTCATGGATTACACTTTGAGAGCCACTGTTTCAACAGAACTACTTGGCTTAAAGAAAAAGAAAAAAAATCCTTTGAACATCCAGGCGAAAAGGTCATATCATTCCTAAGAAAAAGAAAATTAGTTTAAACTCAGACATTTTAACAGAGGTGCTTTAGGCTAGAGGAAAACAGAATCCTGTACTTAATATTTCTAGAAAGAAAATTTATGCCGAGGAACAATCCAAGATGGCCGATCGCTAACATCTCGGGATTGCAGCTCGCAGTTAAAGCTCATAGAACTAGAGGACGCCACACTTTCAGACAAATTCTGGTGGCTCAGGAGCAGAAGATTCCCAGTGGAGGAGCCACGC
>CM052661.1:7661481-7681224 GCA_028533165.1 Leontopithecus rosalia | reverse complement strand
TTCTCCCGCCTCAGCCTCCCGAGTAGCTGGGATTACAGGCACGCGCCACCGGGCCCAGCTAATTTTTTTATCTTTAGTAGAGACGGGGTTTCACTATGTTGACCAGGATGGTCTCGATCTGTTGACCTCGTGATCCACCCGCCTCGGCCTCCCAAAGTGCTGGGATTACAGGCTTGAGCCACCGCGCCCGGCCTATTTTATTTATTTCTTGAGGCGGAGTCTTGCTTTGTTGCCAGGCTGGAGTGCAGTGGTGTGATCTCAGCTCACTGCAGGCTCTGCCTCCTGGGTTCAAGTGATTCTCCTGCATCAGCTTTCTGAGTAGTTGAGATTACAGGTACAGGCCACCACACCCAGCTAATTTTTGTATTTTTAGCAGAGACAGAATTTCACCATGTTGGCCAGGATGGTCTCGATCTCTTGACCTCATGAACCACCATGCCTGGCCTGATTTTTTATTTCTACCAGGTACAGCCAATACAAGCAAATATTACACCACTATCTCCTGTTACCATCATTTCATTTAACAAAATGATATTTTCACTCAAATAATTTGAAAGCACAGAATCTCTCACAATAAATTTTATTTTATTTTTTTAAAGACAGGGTTTCACTATGTTGGTCAGGCTGGTCTTGAACTCCCAACCTCAGGTGATCCACCCACCTTGTCCTGCAAAGTGCTTGGATTACAGGTGTGAGCCACCACGCCTGGCCTTATTTTTTATTTTTTTGAGACAGAGTCTTGCCCTGTCACCAGGCTGCAGTGCGGTCTTGGCTCACTGCATGATCTTGGCTCACTGCAACTTCTGCCTCCTTGGTTCGAGTGATTATCTCCTGCCTCAGCCTCCTGAGTAGCTGGGACTAGAGGCATGTGCCACCACACCCAGCTAAGTTTTGTATTTTTAGTAGAGAGAAAGTTTCACCATGTTGGCCAGGATGGTCCTGATCTCTTGACCTCGTGATCTGCCTGCCTGGGCCTCCCAAAGTGCTGGAATTACAGGCATGAACCACTGCACCTGGACAGAATAAAAGATCTTTAAATGGAATCATTTAGTTATATTAAAAAGTTTACTTTCAGACCAGCCTGGCTAACATGGTGAAACCCTCTCTCTACTAAAAATATAAAATTAGCTGGGCATGGTGGCATGCACCTGTAATCTCAGCTGCTCCAAAGGTTGAGGCAGGAGAATCACTTGAACCTGGGAGGCAAAGGTTGCAGTAAGCAGAGATGGTGCCATTGCACTCCAGCTGGGCTGCAAGAGTGAAATTCTGTCTCAAAAAAAAAAAAGTTTACTTTTATTTCCTTTTTTCCCCATTTTCCCATAAATCAATGAAAATTCTGCTGCAAAAGTACACCAGCCTGCCAGCTAACGTTAAGCTAGCCCTCCCTGCCCCCTTGGTTTGGTATACTAAGCTCAAATCTAAGGGATCTTGGGGGGGGGCTTCCAGCTCCCCTAGTTCTGAGACTTGTGGCCTGATCTTCATGGTGCCTCAATTTCTTATGTTAAATAGGGATTTTTACACCTATTTAGGGAATGGCTCACACCTGTAATCCCAGCACTTTGGGAGACTGACACCTGGCAGATCTCTTGAGCTCAGGAGTTTCAGACCAGCCTGGGCAAAGGGCAAAATCCTGTTTCTACAAAAAATACAAAAATTAACCAGGCCTGGTGGCATATGCCTTTTGTTCCAGCTTCTTGGGAGGCCACGGTGTGAGGATCACTTGAGCCCGGGAGGCTGAGGTCACTGTGGAGTGAGCCATGATGGTGCCACAGCACTCCAGCCTGGGTGGTATAGAGAGATCCTGTCTCAAACAACAAACTAACAAACCTACTTTGCCAGATGAATGTTAGGATGAAAAGTGATTGCATATATGTTCTTGAAATAAAGTTTGTCCTGAGTTACAACTGCTACCATTGATTGGAGGTGTTAACTTTGTTTTTGAGTGTTTGATAATAAATTTCTTGTACATAGTCATTTCTATGTTTAAATGTTAATTGTTTTAATGTATTTTATTCTGACTTCATTGCATAGCATAAAGATGTGTTCATTTAAAACACCTTTGAAGTTGTTCAAGAGAAAATAATATGGAGAATACTCTCTTTTTTTTTTTGAGACGGAGTTTCCCTCTTGTTACCCAGGCTGGAGTGCAATGGCGTGATCTTGGCTCACCTCAACCTCCGCCTCCTGGGTTCAGGCAATTCTCCTGCCTCAGCCTCCCAAGTAGCTGGGATTATAGGCACGTGCCACCATGCCCAGCTAATTTTTTGTATTTTGAGTAGAGACGGGGTTTCACCATGTTGACAAGGATGGTCTCAATCTCTTGACCTCGTGATCCACCCACCTCGGCCTCCCAAAGTGCTGGGATTACAGGCTTGAGCCACCGCGCCGCACCTGGAGAATACTCTTTTCTTTTCTTTTTTTTTTTTTTTGAGCTGGAGTCTTGCTCTGTCACCCAGGCTGGAGTGCAGTGGTACGATCTTGGCTCAGTAAAACCTCTGCCTCCCAGGTTCAAGTGATTCTCCTGCCTCAGCCTCCCAAGTACCTGGGATTATAAGCCCCCACCACCATGTCTGGCTAATTTTTTTTTTTTTTTTTAGTAGAGATGAGGTCTCGCCATGTTGGCCAGCCTGGTCTTGAACTCCTGACCTCAGGTGATCTGCTCAACTCAGCCTCCCAAAGTGCTGAGATTACTGGCATCAGCCACCTTGCCCAGCCCTAATATGCAGAATATTGTATGTAGGTATTTCCTATATATCAGACCCCCTCTAAGCAGGGTTACTATGTAAGAATAGTACAGATGATCTGGAAAGGTTAATAGGCTTGACAAATTTATGCTTCTTAACACTGTAAAAGTAGTCCAGTTTTGCTATGGTATATGCATAGGACATATGCCATACGGGATTGGTTCCAGGACTCCTATTTCTACCAAAATCCTGGCATACTCAAGTTCCCACTGTGGGCCCTGCACATCCTGGGTGTGTGAAAAGTTGGGCCTCCGTATATGCAGGTCTGCATTTGGTTGAAAAAGATCCACATATAAATGGGCCCATGCAGCTCAAACCTGTGTTGTTCAAGGGTCCACTGCATTTGAAAATCAAGTCCACAAAAAAAGTTGCCTTGTTTTACAAAATGTTGGATTACTACCTCTCCCATATCCTAAAAAAAAGTACTGTTTATTTACTATCTCATTGAGATAATAAAACTTTGAGAATAGAACCCAGGGCCAGGTGTGGTGGTTCACCATCTGTAATCCCAGCACTTTGGGAGGCTGAGGTGGGCAGATCACCTGAGGCCAGGACTTTGAAACCAGCCTGGCCAACATAGTGAAACACCATCTCTACTAAAATTATAAAAAATTGCCCAGGTGTGGTGGTATGCACCTGTAATCCCAGCTACTCCTGAGGCTGAAGCAGGAATCGCTTGAACCCTGGAAGTGGAGGTTGCAGTGAGCTGAGTTCATGCCACTGCACTCCAGCCTGGGCAACAAGCAAAACTCCATCTCAAAAAAAAAAAAAATTAAAAAAAAAAAAGACCCTAAAAGTATTTATTGCTCCTTGCTTTGTCTGAGAGGTTAAGTGACTTGCCCAGGATAACACAGGTCATAGCAAATTGAGACTTGACACCTGGCTTCCAGAGTACTTATTCAGAGTCACCTCTGCACCCCCATTTTAAAAATTAAATCTAGTCCAGGTAATGCATTTGCTGCTTCAGATCTGAAAGATAACAAGGCATGTACATTGAAAAGTCTTCTTATCCCTTCCCACAGACAGTTGTCCCTGTCAGTAGGCTGCTGTGAAACTTTTCAGAGCCATCTGACGCATAGACAAGCATCCTGACCATATTATTCCTCCCTTTTTTTTTTTCTAACAGAGGAGTGTCATGTATATGTTCTGGGATAAATAGCCTGCTTTTGGCTTGTCATTTGTTCCATTACTCCCATAAAAATGCTGGTATTTAGTAAAATGTTTATAACTCCTAGGATGTAAAGGAGAATTTATTCTAGTAGTTTTGACTAACCAAGTTGAATTTAAGAAATAAAAAAAAATTTTTTTTTTTTTGAGTCAGAGTTCCGCTCTTGTTACCCAGGCTGGAGTACAATGGCACAATCTCGGCTCACCACAACCTCCGCCTCCTGGGTTCAGGCAGTTCTCCTGCCTCAGCCTCCTGAGTAGCTGGGATTACAGGCACATACCACCATGCCCAGCTAATTTTTTTTTTTTGTATTTTTAGTAGAGATGGGGTTTCACCATGTTGACCAGGATGGTCTCGATCTCTTGACCTCGTGATCCACCCGCCTTGGCCTCCCAAAGTGCTGGGATTACAGGCTTGAGCCACCGCGCCCAGCCAAGAAATAAAATTTTTTTTTTTTTTTGAGACGGAGTTTTTGCTCTTGTTACCCAGGCTTAAGTGCAATGGCACAATCTCGGCTCACCGCAACCTCCGCCTCCTGGGTTCAGGCAATTCTCCTGCCTCAGCCTCCTGAGTAGCTGGGATTACAGGCTCGCGCCACCATGCCCAGCTAATTTTTTGTATTTTTAGTAGAGACGGGGATTCACCATGTTGACCAGGATGGTCCCGATCTCTTGACCTTGTGATCCACCCGCCTCGGCCTCCCAAAGTGCTGGGATTACAGGCTTGAGCCACTGCGCCCGGCAATAGAATTCTTAACGTTGTCATTGTGTCTTGGTATGGAAATTTTAGAAGCAGGTTGAACTGCAAAGAGTCCAAGATGAATAGAGAAATATCACAAAGAAGTGAATCTGGACTATAGTAGAGATAAATATTAATACTTACTATGTGCTAGGCAGTGGTCTAAATGCTTTACATTTATTATTGAAGTCTCACAGCAGTTCCATGAGGCAGGTAGTTTTTATTGCCATTTTACAGATGAGTAAACTGAGCCACACAAACTAACACTTGATCCAGGTAGTACAGTGGCAGAGGCCTGATTCTAACCGAGGCAGTCTAGCTTAAGAGTCCAAGCTCTTTACCACTACTCTTTCTGTCTTACTGTCTTTCCTTCTTTCTTTATTTCTTCCTTTCCCTCCTTCTCTGCATCCTTCCCTCTCCTTCTCTTTCCCTCTCTCCCCTCTCCTTCCAGCCTTCCCTCCCTTCCCTTCTTTCCCTTTTCTTCCTTTCCTTTTGAGACATTGTCTCACTTTGTCTCCCCAGGCTGAGTGCAGTGGTGCAGTCATGGCTCACTGCAGCCTCAATCCCCCCCATATCAAGTAATCCCCCCACCTCAGCTTCAAGTAGCTGGCTCTACAGGTGCACACCCCACCACACCTGGCTCATTTTTTCTATTTGTCATAGTGACAGGGTCTCACTTTGTTGCTTGGGCTGGTCTCAAACTCCTGTCCTCGAGCGATCCTCCCACGTTGGCCTCCCAAAGTTCTGGTATCACAGGTGTGAGCCACCACAACCAGCCTTTTACCACTACTTCAAATTCCATTTAGATCTAACATTGTTAGAGCGATAACCATATCAACCAGATTTTTTAAATTGCAAAAAAAAAAAAATTGCTGCCATTTTTGGTATCTGTATGACAAAAATATATATAGTTTGTATTATAGCTTTTACCTGTTCAGAGCACTTTTTGGAAAGGCAGGAAAATTACTGTGAAGGTATTGGTATTTGAGAAGTAAGTTCCTGGAGTGTTTGCCTTCTAAACCTGAAGGTGTGAGGACTTGGTTTGTCACCCCCAGTTAGCTAACAGATAGGCAGTGGGGGTGAGCTATCCAGAAGACTTAGCAGGTTAGCCTAGGGAGGAAGGAGATAGGGCATCTAGGCACCTGGAGGGGGAGAGAGGGAGAAGAGTTTGTTTGAATCTGCCCTAGGTTGGGGCACTTCTTTCTGAGGGAGGCCTTGTCGTGTGGACCTCCTGCACATAGAGACGGGAGAATTGGACCTGAGGTGTGCTGGCTAAAGTAACACTCAGATCTGGAAATTTAAGAGGAGTCCGTTTTCTCAATCATTAGGAAGAACTGGAAAGGGTAGCAAACCTGTGGTTATTTGAGAAGAGCAAGTGGTCATATTTGAATGTAACATACTCAGCTGGATTGGGAAAGAACCGGAATCTAGAGATTGGCCATAAAAAGTGCAAAACCAGGTGTTCTTTTAAACCATGTACTCTTGTAAACACTGATAAGATCTAGCACTGAGCCCTGGGCCTTTCTATAAAGTGCTTGTACAGGCTGAGGATCCCGAATCCGAAAATCCAAACTCTGAAATGCCATGGTGAGCATTTCCTCTGAGTGTCATGTTGGCATTCACAGTTCTGGGAATTTGGAACATTTCAGATTTTGCGCTTTCAGATTTGGGATGCTCAACGGTATATAATGCAAATAGTCCCAAATGTGAGAACGTTCCAAATCCGAAGTATTTCTGCTCCAGAGCATTCAGATAAGGAATACTCAATCTGTATTAGATTGTACTAGACTTGTATTAGATTACCAGATTTCAAAATTTATATCTCAGAATCCTTGTTCTGTCAGTGAACCAGGGATTTCCTATGCCTTTGATTCACATTTTAAAGTTTTAAACTTTAAAATATTATAAATGTTTATATACACTCAAGTGCATATCCTGATAAATTTTAATATATTAAGACAAGTGATGTGTACTGCCAGGTTATCTCAAGAGAGTTATACTGAGTGAAGGCCAGGCATGGTGGCTCACAACTGTAATTCTAGCACTTTGTGAGGCCAAGGTGGGTGGATCACCTGAGGTCAGGAGTTCAAGATCAGCCTGACCAACATGGTGAAACCATGTCTCTACAAAAAATACGAAGTTTAGCCAGGCGTGGTGGCACATGCCTGTAATCCCAGCTACTCGAGAGGCTGAGGTAGGAGAATCACTTGAACCTGGGAGGTGGAGATTGCAGTGAGCCAAGATTGCACCACTGCACACCAGCCTGGGTGACAGAGCAAGACTCCATCTCAAAAAAAAAAAAAAGTTAAAGGTCACCTACTGTATGATTGCATTAATGTAACATTATTGAAATAACAAAACTGCAGGGTTGGAGAAGAGATTTAGTGGTTGCTAGGAGGTAGGAATGGGAGGTGAAGGATGGTGTGGTTTAAAGTGGTAGCATGAGGGAGCTGTGTAGGGATGGAACAGTTCTGTATCTCAGGTGTGATTATACAAAGCTGCAAATATAAAATTTGATACAACCACACACATACTGCATACAAATCCTAGCATTCTCAAGTCCCATTTTGCATACAAAACTGGCGAAACCTGAATAAACTTGGGATTATACCAAGGTCAGTTTCCTGATGGTGATAGTTTACTAGAGTCACTTGTTAGAATGTTGGAGGACTTTCGGCGAGCACACTTTGGACCTCCCTGTGTACTTTTTTGCAAATTCCTGTGGTTTGTAATTACTGTATTTTTAAAATAAAAAGGTGGCCAGGTATGGTGGCTCACACAGTAATCCCAGCACTTTGGGAGGCTGAGGCAGGTGGATCACCTGAGGTCAGGAGTTCGAGACCAGCCTGGCCAAAATGGTGAAACTCCATCTTTATTAAAAATGCAAAAATTAGGCATGGTGGGGTGTGCACCTATAGTCCCAGCTGGGAGGCTGAGGCATGAAAATTGTTTTGAACCTGGGATGATTAGTAAGACCGTAGTTTTATGTTGATATTTTGAAATTTTAGGGTGGTGCTTGTTTGCTCCTATAACATTATATAAGCACATTCAGTACTATCAGAACTAATTGCATTATGCAATAACGTGACTGCCTTACGCACATGTCAGCATTAGTACATATTTTAAAGTTTTTATTTTTTACCAAAAAGTTTACAACTACCAAGTATTCACATTCTTTAACATGACAGAATTAATTTAGAAATGTTCTACTTTTTAAACTTCTGGACAAGTGTAATAAAATCCTTAGATAAATGTACTATTTAAAAAAACAAAATATTCTTTATCATTTGCAAAACATGCCTTATCATCTACTTATCTTTGTGAATCAAAAGAATTTTATTGTTCTCATTATACATGTTTTACATGAGAATTTTATTATTTTAGATGGAGTCTCGCTCTGTCACCTGGGCTGGAATGCAGTGGCGCAGTCTCAGCTCATTGCAACCTCCTCCCAGCTTCAAGCGATACTCCTGCCTCAGCCTCCTGAGTAGGTGGGACTACAGACATGTGCCACCATGCCCAGCTGATTGTGTGTGTGTGTGTGTGTGTGTGTGTGTGTATTTAGTAGAGACATGATTTCACCATGTTGTTCAGGCTGGTCTCAAACTCCTGACCTCAAATCATCTGCCCACTTCAGCCTCCCAAAGTGCTGTGATTACAGGCATGAGCCACTGTACTCAGCCACATTTGAGCTTTAAAATACACTGATAGAGTAAAATACTGCTTTCATCTGTTTCTTATGTTACAGATCTGCATAAAATTCATTTAGAAAAATTTCTTGTACTAAAATATTTGAAGCTATTGAATTATGATTTATAAGTTTTATTTTGTAGTTAGCATCTCTAGGGGAATTTCAGGGACACTGTTGCTGTCTTGTGATTATTGATCCTTTTAAAAATCATTGTGTTTGAGAAGTAAAGTAGTAGAAAATACATGACAAAATAGGGAATTAAAGTAGACAGTTACTCAACTCCACTGTGTTTTAAGAGTTTGATTAATTTCTGTACATTGTGCTAGTGGTTAAGATCTGGGACTCTAGAGTCAACCTGAGTTGAAGTCTTGGCTCCGTCACTTGATCTCTTATCTCAGTTTCTTCCTCCATAAAATGAGGGCAATAATAGTGTTAACTCATAGGATTACTGTGACTGTGAAGTACACTAGTACATGTTAACAGTCCTGGACCCTAGCGTAAAGGTACGCATAAAACATTGTTATTATTATTTTAGAACATGGTTGAGATCTTACTGTATGTTTAATATGTCTTTTCCTCACTTAACTTATTGCTGCAGGGCATGGTGGCCATAATCCCTGCACTTTGGGTGGCTGAGGTGGGTGGATCATCTGAAGTCAGGAGTTTGAGACCACCTTGGCTAACAGAGTGAAACCTCATCTCTGCTAAAAATACAAAAATTAATCCCAGCTCCTTGGGAGACTGAGGCAGGAGAATTGCTTGAACTGGGGAGGCAGAGGTTGCAGTGAGCCCCGATCATGCCATTGTACTCCAGCATGGGTGACAGAGTGAGAGTCTTGTCTCAAAAAAAAAAAAATACATATATATATATATATATTTATATATCTCACAATTATTTTCCTATGTTGTTAAAAATTCCACCAGTAATGTAAGGGAATATTGGATGCCCTGTACCCTTGCCAATATTGGGCATTCTCACTTTTTATGTATTTGCCAATATGATGTATGAAAACTGTCATGCCATTGTTTTGATTTGCATTTTCCCCAAGCAGCAGCAAGGTTTAATGGTTTTCACATTTTAAAAAAGTATTTTTTAATTTACGATCACCTTGTTTGATAATGAGGTTTTCACATTTTTATTAACTGTGTTTCCTCTCCTGCCTAGATAAATCTTAGAATTTTTCACATTGATTTAGACAGATGGTAGTACAGAAGTCTTTTTAAGTCTATGAAAATTTTAATGATTTTTCTTGGTAATTTTTGTTTGTAGATTCAAGTTTAGAAGGGCATTTCCCATTCTGATACCATGTAAATATATGTAATTTCTTAGTTTTAAAAAGCATGACTTCTTTAATCCCCTATATTTTAGTTTACTAGGTGTTACATTAGTCTTCTGGATATTGCCTGTTCATACCTTTGCCCCTTTTTCCCCTTCTGGGTTATCTTTTCTTCTTATTGCTTTATAGGAATTTTTTTTTTTTTTGAGACGGAGTTTTATTCTTGTTACGTAGGCTGGAGTGAAATGGCGCAATCTCGGCTCACTGCAACCTCTGCCTCCTGGGTTCAGGCAATTCTCCTGCCTCAGCCTCCCGAGTAGCTGGGATTACAGGCACGTGCCACCGTGCCCAGCTAATTTTTTGTATTTTTAGTAGAGACGGGGTTTCACCATGCTGACCAGGATGGTCTTGATCTCTTGACCTCGTGATCCACCCGCCTCGGCCTCTCCAAGTGCTGGGATTACAGGCTTGAGCCACCGCGCCCGGCCGAGGAATTCTTTAGATATCACAGTTGTTAATGTTTTGTTATATGTGTTACACGTATTTTCTCCTCATTTTGTTATTTCTCTTTTAATTTTGTTTATGGAGTCTTTATATCAAAATTTTAACTTATGTGGTCAGATCTTTCACTTAAAAAGATTCTTCATTATTCAACTTGAAAATCTTTCACTTCTTTATAGCTTTTGGGTTTTTTTTTTTCTTGTTCAGCAAAATCTACCATCCCAAGATTATCTTTAAAAACTGTTCATATATTTTATATGAATTTTTTTCACACTGAGCTCATTTAGTTTGTATGGAATTTCCTTTTGTGTCCAGTGTGAGGGTAGGAATCTAACTTTTTCCCGAATGGATAGGCTTTTGCATCTCTCAGTTTACTGACTTGTAGATATTCCAAATGCCACAGGGCTTCCCTGCATTCATAAGGCCTCTTTCTGGAGTCTCAGTTCTGTTCCAGTGACAGGTCTGTCTGTGTTTACTCCATTACCTCCCCTCCCCTGTGGCTTTTTATAGAAGTTTGATATCTGATAGGGCAAATATGCTCATTTTCAAATTTTTCTTCGCTATTCTCCTGAATTTACTGTTTCCAGTGAATTTTAGAATTATTTTGATGAATTTTAAGAAAAATCCCATTGAGATTTTGATGAGAATTATGCCAAATTTATAGATGAATATGGGAAGGAGTCGGTTCTCACTAGCAGGTCTTCCCATCAAGGAGCATACTGTATGTGTCTGTTCTGGAGTTGCCTCTCTGATAACAGTTTTCACCTAAATGCTCATTGTAGCATTGTTGTGTTCTAAACACATGTTCTGCAAAGATAGTATTAGAGTAAATTAGTTGAGAGAAAAGCCTCATCTCATCTCTCCCTGTTTTCATTTCTCTTTTCACCTTTAATTTGGGGTCTCTAGAGACTTTATCATGATACATGGTATATGTATACTCAGGCTCTTGTAACACTGGGCAGTATGATCTCTCTTATTGTCATTAATGTAAAGATTAAGGACTAATCAAGCTGATAACTCTATTTAACTCTTATGTTAGATATGAAGGATGTTTCCAGTTTCTGAAAGTACACATTTACTCTTGTTTTATTTGAAAAATGTTTCAGGAGGGGTTTTTTTTTTGAAAAAACTCTTTGAGGTAATATGTAATTGTTGAAAATTTCATATAATATTGCACCTTACAAAGAAGAAAGTGCCTTTTGTGAAGGTGAGAGTTTTGTTCTCCAAACTTTCAGTCACTGAAGTGCGTCCTTTTTATTTTTGCCATATATTTGTATCTTCTGTACTGTTAACTTGTAACAGTTTTCTTAAAATTTACTAAAACACCCAAAAATCCTTAATGATAAGAGCTGTGAACTCATACATTGATGTATATTAGGTGAATACATAATGATGTTTTATGTACATTGCTGTATATTAAGAAATACATAACATTGATACAATATTAAATAATTTATTCAAAAGTATATATACTTTATGACACACTGGCACAGTGAGTGGAAGTATAGGTTCTGAAATCAAGGTTTCATGGTTTTAAATCCTGATTCTGCTACGTCCTTCCTCAGTGATACTAGATAAGAAACTTAAGTCTCTGCTTCCATTTTATTTGTTAGGTTAGTATGCCACCTGCCTTGAAAGGTTATTATAAAATTAAACAGCAGGTGTACAATTAGTCAGCACAGCCCTAGTACATAAGTGTTCCACAAATACAAATCATTCAGTTGAATAATTTGTAAATACTTTGTGTCTCCTTCAAAGCTAGTTCTCACATAAGCATCTCGTTTTTAAAGTGTTTACATAGCATTCGTTGTAAGAATGTACTATGGTTTATGAAAGGTAGCATTTGGTCATTATTTTTTGTCATTTTTTTTTTTGTTACGGAGTTTCGCTCTTGTTACCTAGGCTGGAGTGCAATGGCGCCATCTCGGCTCACCATGACCTCCGCCTCCTGGGTCCAGGCAATTCTCCTGTCTCAGCCTCCTGAGTAGCTGGGATTACAGGTACACGCCACCATGCCCAGCTAATTTTTTGTATTTTGAGTAGAGACGGGGTTTCACCATGTTGACCAGGATGGTCTCGATCTCTTGACCTCATGATCCACCCGCCTCGGCCTCCCAAAGTGCTGGGATTACAGGCTTGAGCCACTGCGCCCGGCCCTTTTTTTTTTTTTGATGACAACAGGATTGGTTTCTAATACATATAAGCAGATTTCCCTCCCAAAGGACCGTATTAATTTGCTGTTCTGTCAGTTTAGACTCTGTGATTTAAATATTTGGTGGGGGGCAATAGTGGGTTTAAAAATAAAACTTGTTTTTGTTTTAGTTAACATTATTCACCAGCCATTAAGGAACACATTAATTAATATTTATTCTTGTTGAATCTGTGCAATTTTCTGAGAGGTAGGTAAGCCTGCCTCTGTGTGTGTGTGTGTGTGTGTGTGTGTGTGTGTGTGTGTGTGTGTGAGATGCAGTTTATGTGTGTGGTGCTAGAAATTGAGAAATTATGGTAATTTCATATTCTGAATATTCTGGTCAGGGATCCCTGGAATATCAGAGTCGTCGCCAATCTCTAGCCACTGTTTGCAAGGCTGTAGGGTCCCTGGGAGAAAGATTGGTATTAAATGTTTGCACTGACAAATGGAAAACAAAAGGACTGTGCATTTTCTTCTTAACTAGGACTTGGGCGGCAAACTGCAGGGTAGAAGACTGGAATGAGCCCAGCTGGTTGATGTGGAAATGCTGGTTTTTTGGAATCTAGTTAAGCTTAAATTGTTTCAAACTAAAGCAGGTCGTGAGTTTTGAACCCTTTTCATTTCCCCAGTTATCAAACACGGAGATCTTCATGTTACACTCCTTTCTGTCAGTTGCCCTGGGTCATGTAACCAGAGCAAGCCCATTTGCCCTGGCTGACTGCTGATCTGGCCTTGGACACCTGCCCTGGCCTCTTCTGACAGTAGCGGGGCGGTACAGCGGGGGAGTGACAACCTTCTCAGCCACTTCAGTCACATGGAAGAAGGAGAAAAGTGAGCTCACATCTGTGCTGACCTTTTAACAGTGATGCTGCCCAGTGACACACAGACCCGTCAGTGTTCTCACATCTGCCTTCCTCCTTCCTCAGAATCAGGAGAAAGATGAGCTCAGGCTTGATTTCTCACCTCAGAAGACAGCACATAGAAACTTTGAGCCATTCTCAGAAGCATTGGTTTTCTGTTGGGTTGTTGTCTGTGTCAAATCAGCCAGAAAGAGGTGGAGTAACAACTGACTTGCTGAGAATTACGCACAATTCATTTCACCCCCCAGCTATGCATCACCCTGCAGAGAGTGACTTCTTACTCTTGAGACAATCTTTCCTCTTGCTTAATGGTTCATGATATGCTCTTCATTTTCCTCCTCCCACTTTCAATTTTTTTTTCTGGCTTATTCTCCTGTATTTGACCATCAAATGTTGATGTTCCACCAATCAGCCCTAGGCCCTTCTGTCATTCTTCTTTCCCTAAACGGTAACAGCCCTGTCCCTGGCCTCACTCATGGGCGAATCCAACATTTTCATCTCTGTCCCAACCTCTGCTGTTGATAACTCCATCTGCTAATACCTAATTGCCTACTGGACATCTCTACTTGGATGTCTAAAAAGTATTCTTAATTTAGCAAGTCCAAGATTTATTTCATATTCTTCCTACAAAAATGCTGTTTGCTATCTTAATGAAAGGCATCACTGGCTGGGCATGGTGGCTCATGCCTGTAATCCCAGCACTTTGGGAGGCCAAGGTCAGGAGTTCCAGACTAGCCTGGCCAACATGGAGAAACTGTCTCTACTTAAAAAAAAAAAAAAAGCCGGGCGCGGTGGCTCACGCCTGTAATCCCAGCACTTTGGGAGGCTGAGGCGGGTGGATCACGAGGTCAAGAGATTGAGACCATCCTGGTCAGCATGGTGAAACCCTGTCTCTACTAAAAATACAAAAAATTAGCTGGGCATGGTGGCGCGTGCCTGTAATCCCAGCTGCTCAGGAGGCTGAGGTGGGAGAATTGCCTGAACCCAGGAGGCGGAGGTTGCAGTGAGCCGAGATTGTGCCATTGCACTCCAGCCTGGGTAACAAGAGGGAAACTCCATCTCAAAAATAAAAAAACGGGCCAGGCTCAGTGGCTCACACCTGTAATCCCAGCACTTTGGGAGGCCGAGGCGGGTGGATCACGAGGTCAAGAGATCAAGACCATCCTGGTCAGCATGGTGAAACCCCGTCTCTACTAAAAATACAGAAAATCAGCTGGGCATGGTGGTTCGTGCCTGTAATCCCAGCTACTCAGGAGGCTGAGGCAGGAGAATTGCCCGAACCCAGGAGGCGGAGGTTGCGGTGAGCCAAGATTGCGCCATGGCACTCCAGCCTGGGTAACAGGCGCGAAACTCCATCCCCCCCAAAAATAAAAAAGTACAAAATATTACCTGGACGTGGTGGTGGGTGCTTATAATCCCAGTTACTTGGGAGGCTGAGGCAGGAAAATCACTTGAATCCAGGAGGCAGAGGTTGCAGTGAGCAGAGATTGTGCCATTGCACTCCAGCCTGGGTGACAGAGCAAGACTCCATCTCCAAGCAAAAGGAAAAGAAAAGAAAGGCATCACCACCCAAGCAATTGTGCAAGTCAGAAACCTGGGACTTGTCCATCATTCTTTCTCTCTCCTCCCTTCCCCCACCAAATTCAATGACCATGTCCCATTGACTGTTTTTAACCTTGTATTGTGAACTATAACATACCCACAGGGCCAGGCGCAGTGGCTCACGCCTGTGATCCCATTACTTCAGGAAGTCAACGTTGGGTGGATCACAAGGTCAGGAATTCAAGACCAGCCTGACCAATATGGTGAAACCCCATCTCTACTAAAAATACAAAAATTAGCTTGGCAAGGTGGCGCCCACACCTGTAGTCTGAACTCTACTCAGGAGGCTGAGGCAGGAGAATCACTAGAATCCAGGAGGTGGAGGTTGCAGCGAGTCTTAATCGTGCCACTTCACTCCAGCCTGGGCGACACTGTGAGACTCTGTCCCTCCCTCCGGAAAAAAAAAATACAGAAAAATCATTGAGTGATGCATCTTTTGTTATAATCAACAAAGTGTAACCCTGTAACCAATATTTAGGTAATTAAATATACCAATGCCAGCACTCCTAAAAGCCCTAATCAGCTATATGCCTCCTCCTTCTCAAAAATGTTACCTCTGGGCCGGGCGCGGTGGCTCAAGCCTGTAATCCCAGCACTTTGGGAGGCCGAGGCGGGTGGATCACGAGGTCCGGAGATCAAGACCATCCTTGACAACATGGTGAAACCCCGTCTCTACTAAAAATACAAAAAATTAGCTGGGCATGGTGGCGCGTGCCTGTAGTCCCAGCTACTCAGGAGGCTGAGGCAGGAGAATTGCCTGAACCCAGGAGGCAGAGGTTGCGGTGAGCCGAGATCGCGCCATTGCACTCCAGCCTGGGTAACAAGAGCGAAACTCCGTCTCAAAAAAAAAAAAACAAAAAAAACAAAGTTATCTCTTTCCTGACTTTCGTAAAAATCATTTTCTTTTCTAAGGTCGCACCCAAACTTGGTAGTTTAGTTTTCCCTGCTCTTTGAACTTATATAAATGGAACCATTTAGTTAGTTTTCTTTACTTGGCTGCTTTCACTCGGTGTCGTTTAGTGAGATTCACCTGTTTTATGGAGCTGTAGTTTGTTCAGTAGATATTGCTGAATAATAATACTCTACTATGAATTTAACAGAATTGTTGTATTAACTCTTTCTTTTTTTGAGACTGAGTTTCACTCTTTTCACCCAGGCTGGAGTGAGCTCAATGTCAGCTCATTGCAACCTCCGCCTCCCAGTTTCAAGTAATTTTCCTGCCTCAGCCTCCCAAGTAGCTGGGACTACAAGTATGCGCTACAATGCCCAGCTAATTATTGTATTTTTAATAGAGATGGAGTTTCACTTTGTTGGCCAGGTAAACTCCTGACCGCAGATGATCTACCCGCATTGGCCTCCCAAAGTTCAGGGATTAGACGTGAGCCATCATGCCCAGCCTTCACTCTCTTTCTGATGGATGTGTGTCTACAATTTACAACAATTAGGAATACTGCTGCTATGAACTTTTTTAATATCTTCAGTTTTACTTAGTAATGGCAGACTACTTTTCAAAGTAGTTGAACCAATTTACATGCCTACCAACAATGTATGAGAATTCCTGCTTATCTACCTCTTTGCCAAAGCGTAGAATTGTCAATCTGGTAAATTTTATTAACCATTCTGGTAGGTACATAATAGGTTTTTGTGTGTAACTGAAGTGTATGTCATATACAATAGAATGTGAAAATGTACAATCTAAAAGCATGTTTTACATATAAATGTATCAATCAGTACCTACCCAGATGAAGATACAGAATACTTCCATCACCCCAGAAAGTTCTCTCATGCTCTCTTCCAGAAAGAAGCTGCCATTCTATCCACACAGTTTTGACTTTGGCCACTATACATGTGTTTTGCTTGTTTTTGAACTTCACATAAATGAGCTCAGACGGTGTGGACTCTACTGTGTCTGGCTGCTTTTGCCCAGCATAATGGTTTTTTGCAATTTATCCAAGCTGTTGGTTACTCTTTTTTTCTTGCTGATTTCTGTTGTATGATTACATTACACTTTGTTTATTCATTTTCTTAATGATTGTTTCTAGGTGTTGGATATTGTGAATTAGGCTGCTGTGAACATTCTTATATATACTTCTTTCTCTTGGGTATATATCTAGGAGTGGATTTCCGGGTCATGGGGTAGGTGAGTATTTAACTTTATTAGAAATGACAGAATAGTTTCCCAAAGTGGTAGTACTAATTAACACTCCAAGTTGGTTTTAATTTGCATTTCCCTGATTACTAATGAGGTTGAACAGCCTTTTATATGTTTGTTTGTTTGTTTCCGGCCATTTGGGTATCTTCTGTTTGAAGAGCTCATTGAAGTCTTCTGCCTCATTTTCTGGTAGGTGTTCTTTGTTTTATTGGTTTGTGTAAGGGATAAATATATTGATCTCCTCCTGCCCTTGCCTCATATCTGTGTTGTGGCTATCTTTTACTACCTAGTGCCTAGCCTTTTTTATTCTCTTAAAGGTATCTCTTCACTAACAGAAACATTTAAAATTTTTGTTTTTAATTATTTTTTTAGACAGAGTTTCGCTCTTGTTACCCAGGCTGGAGTGCAATGGCGCGATCTCGGCTCACTGCAACCTCCGCCTCCTGGGTTCAGGCAATTCTCCTGCCTCAGCCTCCTGAGTAGCTGGGATTACAGGCACGTGCCACTGTGCCCAGCTAATTTTTTGTATTTTTAGTAGAGACAGGGTTTCACCATGTACCTTATGATCCACCCGCCTCGGCCTCCCAAAGTGCTGGGATTACAGGCTTGAGCCACCGTGCCCAGCCTAATTATTACAGATACATAATCATACATTTATGGGATAGATGTGGTATTTTGATGCAAATATACAATGCATAATTATCAAATTAGGGTAGAGTACCCCATCACCTGAAGCATTTATCATTTCTTCATGTTAGGAATAGTCTATTATTTATTTTGAAATATAAAATAGATTACTGTTAACTGTGCTGCCCTATTGTGCTCCTGAACACTAGAGTTATTCGTTCTTTTTAACTGTATTTTTGTACCCATTCACCCATCCCTCCTTATTTCACACTTTTCTTCCTGTCCTCTACTCTGTCTACATGGGTTCAGCTTTTTTCTTTAGTGCCCACATATGGGTGAGAACATGCAGTGTTCATCTCTCTGTGCCTGGCTTATTTCACTTACCGTGACGTTCTCCAGTTTTTTCCATGTTGCAAATGGCAGGATCACATTTATTTTGATGGCTGAATAGTACTGCACTGTGTGTAAGTACCACATTTTCTTTATCCATTCATCTGTTGACAGACACTTAGGTTGATTCTGTATTTTGGCTATTGTGAATAATGCTGCAGTAAGCATGGGAGCGCAGGAATCTCTTCGGTGTACTGATTTCCTTTCTTTTGGGTACATACCCAGCAGTGGGAATGCTGGATCACACGGTAGTTCTATTTTTAGTTTTTTTGAGGAACCTCCGCATAAGGATTGTATTAATTTACATTCCCAACAACAGTGTACAACGGTTCCCCTTTTTCCACATCCTTACCATCATCTATCATCGCCTGTCTTTTTGATAAAAGCCATTTAAGCAGGAGTGAGATGATATCTCATTGTGGTTTTGATTTGCCTTTCTCTGATGAAAGAAATTTTTCATTTTAATATAGTTGAACATTTCTGACTTTGTAATCAGGGGTTTTTGTATCCCTGTGTGAAGATAAGCTACATTTTCTGTTATTGTTTGCCTTTCACATTTAAATCAACAGCCTCTGGAATTTGTGTGTGTGTGGTGTGAGATGACATGATGACGATGACGATGATGATGTTGATGATGATGTTTAGTTCCATTTCTTGAAAAGGCCACCCCCTCCTGTTCTGTAGCGCTTCCTTGGTTACACAAATCAGGTGATTGTGTATACAAGGATCTGCCTGCCTCTTCTCTTCCTGGTTTCCTGAGACCCTTTCAGAGTAGGGTGTTGGCCAGGTCAAAACTATTTTCATAGTAA
This sequence comes from Leontopithecus rosalia, assembly GCA_028533165.1. Classification (NCBI taxonomy): domain Eukaryota; kingdom Metazoa; phylum Chordata; class Mammalia; order Primates; family Cebidae; genus Leontopithecus; species Leontopithecus rosalia. The sequence goes on along the minus strand of CM052661.1, from coordinate 7,662,474 downwards.
CACTTGGTAATTTTTTGCCTCAGACTCATTCTCTCACAAATGTATGATAGGGTTTTCCAGAGGCCACATGAAATGCAGTGTTGCAACAGGTTGAATGCAGAAGCAGATAAGAGAACCAAGCTGTCTCCCAAATAAAGGAGATTTCCAAAAATGTCAAACAGTGCCACTCTTCTCACTAGGTTATTTGTTTTGGAAAACAGTTATTTTTTTTTTAAAGTGTTACTTATGTTAGCATATAATAGATTTCTTGTTATTTTTAAATGAATGAATTGATATTAAAAACTTTTCTGTTTTGGCCGGGTGTGGTGGCTCATGCCTGTAATCCCAGCATTTTGGGAGGTTGAGGCAGGCAGATCTCCTGAGGTCAGGAGTTTGAGACCAGCCTGGGCAACATGATAAAACCTTGTCTCTACTAAGATGTGGTGGCACATGCCTGTAATCCCAGCTACTTGGGAGCCTGAGGCAGGAGAACTGCTTGAACTGGGGAAGCAGAGGTTGCAGTGAGCCAAGATCATGCTACTTTACTTTAGCCTGGGTGACAGAGGGAGACTTCTTCTCAATAAATTAATTAATTAATTTTGTTTTAATTTCTAATGTGATAAATATAATAGCTATAACCCATGTTAACTAAATCATTTTAGAATCTCGGTAGGCCGGGCGCAGTGGCTCACGCTTATAATCTGAGCACTTTGGGAGGCCGAGGCGGGTGGATGGTGAGGTCAAGAGAATGAGACCATCCTGTTCAACAAGGTGAAACCCCGTGTCTACTAAAAATAAAAAAATCAGGCCGGGCACGGTGGCTCAAGCCTGTAATCCCAGCACTTTGGGAGGCCGAGGCGGGTGGATCACGAGGTCAAGAGATCGAGACCATCCTGGTCAACATGGTGAAACCCCGTCTCTACTAAAGATACAAAAAATTAGCTGGGCATGGTGGCGCGTGCCTGTAATCCCAGCTACTCGGGAGGCTGAGGCAGGAGAATTGCCTGAACCCAG
>CM052661.1:7601564-7660981 GCA_028533165.1 Leontopithecus rosalia | reverse complement strand
AAAAAAAAAAAAAAAAAAAAAAAAAAAAAAAAAGAAAATTTATGCCAAGTATTTTACCTCCAGCCAAACTGACCTCAAATTATAAAGTCCACATTCAACTTTATGAACATACTAGAGCTCAGAAAATTTTGTTGCCATAAACCTTTTCTAAGGAATCTACTACAGAACAAACAAGTCTGCCAAATGATTTGAGAGCTATTATATGAAGATGGATACTGGGCATATAATATACTTGCAGTACAACTAAGACCACATGATAGAATGAAGAAGTAAATATAGCATATAATAGTGCTATGTTTTGACTATGTAACTATAAGACAGTGACGAAACATTCAGAGGAAATACGGACTACTGTATTGTGATCGTTAATTTTATGCCTCCATTTGATTGGGCTAAGGGATGCCCAGAGAGCTGTTAAAACAATTTGGGGGCATGTCTGAGAAGGTGGTTTCCAAAGGAGATGAGCATTTGAATCTGTAGACTGAGTAAAGTCCAGCCCTCACCAATGTAGGTGGGCATCATCCAGTCTGCTGGGGGCACAGATAGAACAAAAAGATTGAGAAAGACATGTTTGCTTCCTGTTTGAACTGGGACTTCCATCCTCACACGTCACTAGTCCTGGTTCTCAGGCCTTCAGATTAGGACTTAAACTATTATTGCCTGCCTTCCTTCCCTTGCCCTTAAGTTTTTTAGGCCTTTGGACTTGGATCGAACTACACCACTGGCTTTCCTGGTTCCCCACCTTGCACAGGGTGGACTGTGAGACTTCTTGGCACCTATAATCACATGAGCCAATTCCTCTGATAAATCTCTCTTCTATATCCACATCCACATCTACATCTATCCTCCTACTGGGCCTGTTTCTCTGGACAACCCAAAGACTAGTATATAAAAAACAGAACAAACTTTCTCATTGAGAAAAAAGACATGCAAGGCAAATGCAAAAGAAACATGTTATGATATATTGTGTTCAACATCTTAACATAATTGAGAAGCCATTAAAAGAACAAAGGAGAGTTCATGTCATGTTTACTACTATAATATGCAATGAAGATATGTTAGTAATATTTTTGGCTATTTTAAAACATCTCTCCCATACCTACAGAAATCAAATGGGCCAAAAAAATGAATAAGGATGTAGAAAACCAGCATTATCAGTAAGCTAGAACACGTAAGTATATATTGAAGCTGTAAAATCCAATAATGAAAAATCTGCCTTCTTTTCAAGCGCACATTGAACTTTATTGTATTAGTCTATTCTCATGCTGCTATAAAGAGCTGCCCAAAACTGGGTAATTTATAACTGAAACAGGCTTACTTGACTCACAGTTCCACATTCCTTGGGAGGCCTCAGGAAACTTAAATCATGGCAGAAGAGAAAGCAAACACATCCGTCTTCACAGGGTAGCAGGAGAGAGAAGTGCAGAGCGGAGTGGGGAAAAAGCTCCTTATAAAACCAGTGAGGGAGTTTCATGAGAACTCACTCACTCTTATGAGAACAGCATGGGGGGAACCTCCCCCATGATCAACTACCTCCCACCGGGTCCCTCCCATGATACATAGGGAAGATTATGGAAACTACAATTCAAGATGAGATTTGGGTGGGGACACAGCCAAACCATATCAATTATGAAATGAACATATCTTATGCCACAATAAAAACCTCACTAAATTAAAAATACCAGAACTAACATCCACAGCATTCTCCAACCAAAGTAGGATAAAGCTAGAAATCAATAACAATACAATAATAAAATAAAACACTTTGAAAATAATCTGTGAATTTACAAGGCTCCTATTAAACCACCATTGGATCACAGTGGAAATATAGATCCAAATTGCAGAATGTCTTTTAAATGTCAATAATAAAAATGAAACAAAACCACCAGGATGGGTAGATATCAAACCCCTCTCGCTCCGGGATGACAGTGTGTCATGTGAGGCACTAATCCCTGCTGAATGAGTTGCAGCCAGGCACGGGCACCCTCTGCTTTACTATCCCAGCATCTGTCTTGCTTCAGTGACACCAGTAATTACACTGTCTGTTGTCTCAAGACCAAGTGTCTTTCTCATCGTGCGTGTTGGGGACATGGGCAATGATTCACATGAGGGCCAGTAGTTCCCGCATTGGCCTCAGCTATGTCCATGGCTCCTTCAAGTATACAGAGCATGGAGCATGCAGGGGTCAGGGCTCTGCCTCCTTTCTTCTCTGTCATTGATCAGGACCACGACCTCGATCCTGTGCAATAAGGCCTGTCCTTCGATTCTCTTTGTGATCAACCCATCCTAACAACGCAGATTTTTTAAATATCGGTCAAGGAGATTTCAACCTGCACATTGGAATCTTCCTCAGCAGCTTCTTTTGCTCCCCTTGGAAAAGTCAGAAGCCAAGGCCAGCGTTCAGGTAGAAGGGTGTTTTAGCCTCAAATATGTCATTCTTTCTAGGTTAGCTTGGAAGAGGTCAAGAGGAACCCATCAGAAGAACATTCTGATGCTCATATTTTAAACTTGGCTGGAGGCAGATGTACAAGCATCCTCTGGAACGGAAGGGGTGGCAGAGTCCTTTCCTGCACCAGAACAGAACAGGCAGCATTAGCTTCATGCTTCAGTGAGAAAAGCAGAGAGGCAGGTGGCACCCCAGGGAGTTCCAGACAAGGGACTGACACACAACCAGAGACAAAATACATTTTCTAAGGAACGAAAACTCTATGTAGAGCTGAGACCTGCACACTGCCCTCACCAACCCACATGTAAGTTTCTTCTTTTAGGCACACAGGCTTATCCCAACATTATAACAACACTTAGATACAACAGATACCTGTTGGACAAACAGAGAAACGCCAGGAATGCAAGTACACATCCCAAAACCAGGTGAGAATGCAGAGAAGGTTGCCATCTGCAAGCCAAGGCGGGAGGCCTGGGCAGAAACCAGCCCTGCTGACACCTTGATCTCACACTTTCAATCTCCAGCACTGTGAGAATGTCAATGTCTGTTGTTGAAGCTTTCTCACCTGTGCTATTCTGCTATGGCAGCCCTAGCAAAAGGATACAATTCACGGTTATTTTTCAGATTTGGAAACACAGGACCCTTCTTTGCCTCCATGCCCTTGCGTTCTGGTTCTCTGCCTCAGACACATCCCTTGCCACCTAGGAGACTGTGTAGCCTTTACATCTTCTTTGATCCCTCCTGGACCACACCAAGCAACTGGTGTCTCCTCTGTGCTGTCCAAGCCCCTGAAACCACACATCTGTAAAGCACTCATCACAGTGAAAAGAAAATACTTGTTTATATGACTATCTCCTCATCAAACGATCACTTTCTCAAAAGCAGAGACTGTCTTGTATTGGCATGCAGGTGCACAGAATGATACTAATCCTCATCTTTTGTTCATAAACATTTGTCACTGGTTCATACATGGTTTTAAAAAGAAACGGTATTTTTTATTTTATTGTAACTTTTTTTGAGACAGGGTCTCACTATTCTCCCAGGCTGGAGTGCCGTTGCTCAGTCTCGGCTCACTGCAACCTCTGCCTCCTGGGCCGAAGTGATCCTCCCACCTCAGCCTCCTGAGTAGCTGGGACTTCAGGTGCACACCACCATGCCTGGCTAATTTTTGTATTTTTTGTAGCGATGAATTTTCTCCATGTTGCCCAGGCTAGTTTGCAACTCCTGGGCTCAAGGCCTGCCTGCCTGGACCTTTGAAAGTGCTGGGATTACAGGCATGAGCCACTGTACCCCCAGCCTTATGTTTAATAATTCAATAGGCAACCATGAACCAATTAACAAAACAATAGCTGAATTGTAATACCTAGCTATAGTATCACCACCACCAACTATCCTCAATCTTTATCCCATAATAAACATCATCCTGAGTCTTACATTCAGGACTTGCTTGCCCTTGCTATCCTTCTATGTGATTTAATTACTATAGGTATCACAGGCATATAGATACGCATACCTATACATATCTATTTATAGTAATTATATATCACATACATATATTTCTAGGAATATAAATCTCTCTAGAAAGGAGTCTAATTTAGATGTTTTTAATATTATAAGATGGGTATCGTCCTGTATGTAATCTTTCATTTTAATTATAATTAACCTTCCATTGCTGAAATTCATCCATATTGTTATATATGGCTGAGTCTGTGATATTATAGGAATAGACATCACTTTGGCCATCTATCGCTCAATTATTAGGCGTTTCTTTTTGCTTAGGTCTTGCTACTCTGAATAGCCCTGCTATAGACTTTCTTGCACGTTGCCTTATATATGTTGTAAACATGTATATGTTTACATGTGTAAGAGTTTCTCTTGAGTATTGTGGTAGACAGAATGTTCCCTGCCCCAAAGATGGTCACATTCTAATTTCCAGAACCTACAAATATGTTAGTTTACATGGCAAAGGAAAATTAAGGTTGCAGATGAAATTAAGATTTCTCATCTGTTGATTTTGAGATAGGGAGGGTATCTGGATTATCTAAACAGGATCAGTGTGATCACAACAATTCCTTATACTTGGAAATGGAGGCAGAAAAGAACTGGGAAGAGGTCAGCGTGAGAAGAAGTTGGCCTGATGCTGACTTTGAAGATGGAGGAAGGGAGCATGGACCAAGGAATGTGGAACATCTCTGAAATCTGGAAAAGACAAGAAAATGGAATGTCCCCTTACTGCCTCCTACCAGCACTCTTGATTTGAGCCCAGTGAGAGGTGTTTTGGACTTCTGACTACAACCATAGAGTAATAAATTCATGTCGTTTTATGTCACTAAGTTTGTGGCAATTGTTATGGCAGCCATGGGAAACTCATACAGGTAGATAATTATGAGTAGTAGATGCGGCCAACATGGTTTTCAATTATTTGCCCTCTTAATAGCAGAGTTTGAAAGTTCCTGTTTGCTCACATGCTGCCAACGCTCAATGCATCAATATTTGTAATGTTTTCTTTTCTGGCAGGTTATAGAATTATCTCACTGTGGTCTTAATTTGCATTTTCTAGATCATTAACAAGTCTAGCACATTTTTACATTTTTATTGGCCACTGAAGGTCCTCTCTGTTGGACGTGTTTGTTCACCCCTTGTGCTCATTTCTTGGTTATCTCTCCTTTTTCTTTTTTTTTTTTTTGAGACAGAGTTTCACTGTTATTACCCAGACTGCAGTGCAATGGCACGATCTCGGCTCAACGCAACCTCTGCCTCCTGGGTTCAAGCAATTCTCCTGCCTCAGCCTCCCGAGTAGCTGGGATTATAGGCACGTGCCACCATGCCCAGCTAATTTTTGTATTTTTGGTAGAGATGGGGTTTCACCTTGTTGACCAGGATGGTCTCGATCTCTTGACCTCGTGATCCACCCGCCTCGGCCTCCCAAAGTGCTGGGATTATAGGCGTGAGCCACCGCGCCCGGCCTCCTTTTTCTCATTGATGTGTGATGTGTTAAATATGTTCTCAGATCGATGGGGTTTTCAGTTACAGGTGTTGCAAATATCTTTTCCTATTCTCATACCTGTGCCTTCTGATTCACAGACATTCTTCATTTTCATGTTTAGTTAGTGCTGGAAATCCACACGTGGCTCCCCAGTTCTGGGGCATTCTCAGGGCCATTCAGCAAAACAAAGTGAAGAATCTCTATGAAGCTGCACCTGCCCTCACAGCTCAGGGAGTTAAGGGCTGGTGACCTGGGAAACTATGGGAGGGACAGGGAGCATCCCCTTCACAGCCCCATCCTCCAGGGAGCAGGCCCTTGGGGGCAGTATGGCAATGTGGTAGCTTTCTTTTGCCCCGACACGGCTGCTTAACTGGCAGGGGTATAACGTGGGGCCACAGAGATTTTGTGGATGATGTTAGTGCTGTGTATAGAAAAATACATGTTGGCTCAGGAATAAAAAAAAGACTTGGAGCTCTAGGGAGATTACCACAAAAAGGGGGGCCTGCTGAAAATCATGGATGCCTTTCCAGAATAGGAGAGTTTCCAACCTGATGGAGTTCAATCCCAGACTCAGGCCCTCTTCAGAAAGAAAGCAACAGCATTCCCACCTGGTGCTGTTCCAGGCTCTGGCTCCAGCTCCACTTCCTCTTTTCTCTCCTCAAACAGAAGAATGACCTGATAGGGAAATCGAGAACATAAATCGTGAATACCCAGCCCTGTAGGTGAAGAGGGATAATCTTTCTCAAGAAAGACAGGAAAAGGCCAGGCGCAGTGGCTCACACCTATAATCCCAGCACTTTGGAAGTCTGAGGTGGGCAGATCACTTGAGCCCAGGAATTCAAGACCAGCCTGGGTAACACAGCGAGACCCTGTCTCTACAATAAACACAAAAAATTAGCCAGGTGTAGTTGTGCTTGCCTATGCTCCCAGCTACTCAGGAGGCTGAGGTAGGAGGATGGCTTGTGCCCGGGAGGTTGAGGCTGCAGTGAGCTATGATCACATCACTGCACTTGAATCCTGGGTGACAGAACAAGACCCTGCCTCAAAAATAAAAACGAATAAAAATAGAAAAAGATATTCTACTTTTGTATTTTGGAGTTAAAGGCTAAGCTGGTTAGAATTAACCTGAGTTCATACATCAACCACAAAAACAGAAATATAACAGACAAAACAGGATGCCATGCATGTGGGCCCAGGGCGGCAGCTGAGTGACCCACAGCAGGACAGCTGCCCTTCCATCCTTCCATCCTTTCATCAGCCCTGGTCCTCCATCAAGCATGGAGAGGCTTCCGGTGTGATGGAGGGCTGGCCAGGGCTTAACTCTCCATGCCTGCTAGCTCACAGCACAGCCTGACTGCTCAGGTCACAATAGGGAATGGGTGGAGCCACCACAGTCCAGACAAAGCTGCTGGGGTCACCCTGAGCTCTGTGGGGTGTGGAGGTCACGATGGAGCTGGGGGTGAGAGGCTCAGAGTGGGAGGCCTCCCCAGCCAGCTGTGCTCCTCTAAGAGGCAGCGTCCCAGATTCATGAATGTGTCAGGACAAAACAGCTGGAAGCACACTCTAGGAATAGCCTTGGGGAACGAGAAGGACTCTGAGGCTGCTGCTCCAAACCACTCAAGTGAAACAGCAGAGAGGGCACTGGCTGTGTGACCTTAGCAGAGCCCCTCAGCTCTGCGCCTCTGATGACTCCTCTGTAAAATGTGGATGATGATAGCGCAGCACTATCGGGTTAAGAGGAGTAATGAGCTCATCCAGGTATCCCAGCACAGGACATGGCAAGCGCCAAGCCCACGATTTTAATTCTCCAATTTCATCTCCACTAACGTCTTCCTGCAAAGGAAGGCACCTTGGCCAGCAGTTTCGATGAACAAAACATGCCCAAAGTATACACCCATACCTGGATCAGCTGCAGGGTGGCTTTTGGTGATGCAATTCTTTCACTTCGTTGTTCCTGAGGTCATCCAGACTCTTTGGAGCACTTTCCACATGCCAGGTGTGGAGGACGATGCAAAGGTGAATAATAGGTGTTCTCTCTCTGAAGCGCATCATCACCTGGGAGAGACACAGTGGCAAAGAGACTACCTTAATACCATGGGGTAAGAGTATCATTGGCAGCCAGGGGAGGGGCATGGGTGTGTGATGGGTAGGAGAAGAGGCCATGGGGAAAACTGTCTAGAGGAAATAAGGTTTGTGTGGGCTAAGTCAATTCCCAAAGGGAAAGGCCTGGGGGAAGGACAGGAAGGCATAGTTGACACACATTGTTATGGCTTAAGTGATGGTCCCCCAAATTCTTAAGCTGATGTTCTATTCCCTAGACCTAAAGATGTGATTTTATTTGGAGTCCTTGAAGAGGACTTTCAAGAGTCCTTGAAGTTGTAACTGATGTTTTTTGTATTGTTTTGTTTTTTTTTCTTTTTTAGACAGAATTTCGCTCTCCTTACCCAGGCTGGAGTGCAATGACGCGATCTTGGCTCACCGCAACCTCCGCCTCCTGGGTTCAGGCAATTCTCCTGCCTCAGCCTCCTGAGTAGCTGGGATTACAGGCACGCTCCACCATGCCCAGCTAATTTTTTGTATTTTTAGTAGAGACGGGGTTTCGCTGTGTTGACCAGGATGGTCTTGATCTCTTGACCTCGTGATCCACCTGCCTCGGCCTCCCAAAGTGCTGAGATTACAGGCGTGAGCCATCGCACCTGGCTTGAAGTTGTAATTGATTAAGAGGAGGTCATACTAGAGTAGGGCAGGCTCCCAATCTAATCTGACTGGTGATCGTATAAAAAGAGGCCATTTGGATCCACTCACCCACACAGGGAGAGCCCCATGTGAAGACTGGAGGTGCACTGCCACAAGCCAAGGATCTACCAGAAACCAGGAGGGAGAAGTGGAACAGATCCTTCCTAGCACCTTCAGAGGGAGCACAGTCCTGCTAACATTGGGATTTTGGACTTCCGGCCTCCAGAGCACCTGATAATATTTCTGTTGTTCTAAGCCAACCAGTTTGTGGAACTTTGTTACAGCAGCCCTGGCAACCTCAAGCAGCATTCTACCTGGGCCAAAAATATATGCAAAGGTCTAGAGGCGTGAGGGAACTGCAGGAACTTGTGAGTTAAATCAGAATAGAATTGCTGTTTTGGTCGTTCAAAATAGAATATTGACAAATTTGCATGGCTCAAGTTAGACTATCCAGTTGGAATAATGGACCAGGTTGAGTGGTAGGTGTGTGTGAGGGGTCCATTTACCGAATAAAGCTCAAATCTGAACAAGCAATCTTCTCTCCTATGTGGCCAATGAATCATTCTCATAAGAAATCACCGTGGCTGTGACAGGCGTGTGAAGGACAGCTAGGATTGGTAATTAATGGCAAGGAGCTGTGCTTGCAAACATTTTCCAAACCACCCATAGTCTATTTTAGGGAAAACGACTGACTATGGGACTTTCTTTTTCCTGCTATTTTGAGGCTTTAAAATTTATCTTAAAAAGAACTATTCCATCAGAATAGCTGAAGGACAGGCAGTTTATTCATTTCATTGCGGAGTTTTATCAGAACCAGCGGTTACTGCGCTTCTCATAGCTGTAAGCAAAACATTAGAATTTAGCAGCTAATGCTTATGTTTCCTCTGCCAAGAGGGGTCCTGAGAAGGGAGAGAAAGCCTCCTGTCCTCTTCCTTGGAAACAGCATGCATTTGGGCTCAGTAGAACAAGCCGTCTCATCGCTGCTCTAAGTGTTTGCAAACTTTGGGGCACTGGAGGGCACATGCATATGAGATGGAACAGGGCACAGATAAAAGAATTCCTGCACTACCCGCCATCCTGCCCAAAGAAATCACACAACTTCCATGGCAGTCCCAGACTTCAGAAAGGGAGAACACAGCAAGCACCTGAATTATCTTCAGTTCGACCCCAAATCATCCAAACATTGCCCAGCAGAGCAGTGGATGAATTTTAATCAAAACAGGATTGCACAGAAACATACGTCCATACGAAAACCAGCACCCAATGTTTATGGTGGCTTTCCTCTTAATTGCTAAAAACTGGTAACAACCTAAATGTCTGTCACCAGAGGAAGGGATGAACAAACTGTGCTGCATCCACACAAGGTGGTGCTACACCGCAGCAGAGAGGGACAGCCGACCGACCGACACAAGCAACTCAGGTCTCAGGAGCATCTCACCGAGCTGGAGGAGCCAGCCACAAGCCACTGCCACGAGCCACTGCACGCCGTATGATTCCATGCATATGTGGCATTCTGGGAAAGGCAAATCTCTAAGCAGTGAGAATGTATTAGTTGTTGCCCGGGTTTGGGGTTCAGGAAGAGGATGGATTACTAAGAAGCACAGGGGAATGTTTTGGGGTGATGAAAATGTTCTATGTCTTTTTTTTTGAGACAAAGTTTCACTCTTGTTACCCAGGCTGGAGTGCAGTGGCATGATCTCGGATCACTGCAACCTCTACCTCCCAGGTTCAACCAGTTCTCCTGCCTCAGCCTCCTGAGTAGCTGGGATTACAGGCACCTGCCACCACACCCAGCTAATTCTTGTATTTTTAGTGGAGACAGGGTTGCATCATGTTGGTCAGGCTGGTCTCAAACTCCTGACCTCAGGTGATCCTCCTACCTCGGCCTCCCACAGTGCTGGGATTACAGGTGTCAGCCACCATACTTGGCCAAGGTTCTGTCTTAATTGTCATATTGGTCCCAGCCATTTACATTCATCAGAATTCACAGAACCATCCATCTTAAAGTGGTGAATTTGCTGAACAGAAATTATATCTCAAAGACCAGATGTTCAAAAATCCTTTGGGTTTCATGAGCTTCAACACTTGCCCACTGGGAACCACAGAAGCATTGCCCAAGTTCTTGAACGCACTGCTACCGTAACTTCATGACGTGGGGAGATGTGATGCTTTCACACTGTCTTCATCTGCTCAGGCCACCCCACACAATGCCATAGGCTGGGCCCACTGATCAACACACATGTATTTCCCACAGAGGAGGCTGCAAGTCTGAGACCCAGGTTCCTGGGAGGGCTCTCTTCCTAGCCTGCAGGTGACCAGTGCCTGCTGTGTTCTCTTAATGATCCTTCCTCAGTTTCTGTACCGGAGGGGGCAGAGGGACAAGTGGCCATCCATCTTATAGGTGTCCTCATAAAGACACCATCGTATCAACCAGGACCCCACCCTATATCTCAGTTAACTTTAGTGACTTCCTCGGTGGCCCCCTCTCCAATTATAGCCAGGGTTAGAGCTTCAGTGTGCAAACTGACAGGCCACACAAATCTTTGTCCATAACAAATGCCCAGCAGACAGGACACTCGGGTGCTGCCCTAAGGCTGCAGGCACTGAGGGTGATCTTGTTCAGGTACTTCTGGTTGGTAACTGCTGGGTGGGAAAAAGCCTCTCTCCAGACTGGTGTCAGGAGAGACCAGGCTGAAGCCCTGCAATGAAAGAACTTGTGCCAGGAAGAAAGGCCTCTTTGAGATTGACCTGAAAGCTCTCCCAGGGGAAAGAGCAGGTGAGCATGGCTCCTTGAAGGTCCAGAGGGAGAATGGGCTTCCCAGAAAGGGCTCATTGGGGCTGCAGTGGGAGGGAATGAAAGGGGTGGATGGGACAGGGACAGGAAGGAGGGCTTCAGCTCTGCCTGACACTACCCCCTCCGCCCAGCAGTTCACAATTGGACCCTGGCCCCCTCCCAGGCTGAAGAGAGGGTCCCCCTAACTCTGGGGACCAGAGGCCCTGCTGGGATGTCCTAGTGAGCAAGGGGTCACTTGGGGTCTATGCTCTGAACTCCAGGCCAGAGATCATGGGGAGTCAGGGCAGGACATGACTTGAGGGCCTGTGGCTCATCACCACTCTCTGCATCCTAGTCTACGTTCAGGTGGCATCTGCAGCCAGGGAAAGCCGCACGTCCACACAAGCTGCAGGAGGAGAGGGGAACTCTTTAGGGCAGGAGACAGACTAAGAAACAGACTGTGCTCCCTGTGGGTTTCAGCTGGGTCCTAATTCTTCCCTGCACAAGGCAGTTGGATCATTGCACGCAGCACAACAGAGGTGCAACTCCTGATGTAGCAATTCCACTTTGGACAGGGCAGCCAGGTGAGGGCCCCGGACTTGTGTCCAGGAGGGCACTGTCTGTGTGCCACGGTCCATCGGCCTCTTGGAGATGAAATCCCCATGGCCCCAAGAGGGGCACAGGAAGCCAACTGAGAGTTCAGCATCACTCCACTTCTCTACTCTCCATCGCTCCTCACCTTCTCCTGGACCCTGCCCTGATTTTCCGAATCTCCCTCCAGCCCTCTGCAGTGGAAATGAGGAGGTCGAGGACTCTGAAACCAGCAGTCCTGGGGCAATAGGATGGCTCGAAGCATATCAGTTAGGAAAGGCTCCAGAAGGAAACAGGATTCTACTCTGAAACTGCAAATGAAGGCATTTTAATGAAGGGACTGAAAGGTGTGGGCATGGTAAGGTGTCCAGAATTGAAGAGCAGAAGTACACCATAGGGGAAGATACTGTCATCGGAATCCAGAGAGGACCACAAGAGCAGAGGAGGGATGACCCAGTGGGAACTGAGTCCAAAAGGGACCCAGCCAGCAGCAGAACAACGTCCCAAACAGGAACGTGACAGGGAAGACATACCCCTACTCTCTCCCTTCCTGCCCTGTTACTTTCTGTTAATACTTGCTGAGGACAAGCCAAGTGGCATTTAGAATCCCAGGTAGTTCGGTCCCAAGGAGCCAGCATCCCAGGACCCAGGAAAGTCCAGCACATGGATCTGTACTGGGGAAATGGGAGACAAATGGAAAATAATGGTTCAGTGTCATCAAATGGAGAACAATGGTCATTCCCACAGAGGACAGAGTTGACAGCTACGAGCTATTCCAATGTTAGGACTGATAAAGATGCCACACTACCCATTATTAAGCCTTATCACATACAGTATACTGTTCCCAGGACTTTGCAAGTGTTATCTCGCTTAAGCCTCATCGCGACCACATGAAGGAATCATTCTTCTTGTTTCCCACCTTTCATGGGAATATGGCCAATATGCCAGATATAGTACACTGATTTTTAGCTCCATCTCTGCCTTTCTAAATCTCCCAGCTAGTGCAGAGGCTGAAGCTTAAAAGCTATGTTTCTCAGGATCCCAGAGGCTTCCAATTTACATTCTCGGCCACGTTTTAGGAGGCAGAGGAAACAGAGACATCATTTTCCCGTGGCAGCTGTGTGCAGGCGTGCAAATTTTAGCAGACGGAAGTCATGAGGTTTTGCCATTAACTTTGGGTCTTTTCCTGCAAATCATCCCAGTGCTGAAGATAACTGTTTAATTTGCAGGGGGTTCCAGTGATTCCTTTAGTTTACTGAGCTTTTGGAAAGAAGCAACTGTTTCTCCTGACCTTGGAATCAAGCACTTTTGATGGTTCTAGAACTATTCATTTTCCTGTACTAAATACCTTTCTGTTTGAGATACATAGAGTGTTTTCTGTTTTCTTGACAGAATCCTGACTGATAAAGTACTTCGTACTGAAAGTAGTTCCAGGAAATAGAACTGCAAACATGAAGGGAAATCCAGGATGCGTCGTCAGGCATGGGTTAGCTTGAAGCCAGTAACAACCTCATGCTAGTGGAAAATGGGTTTCTGGAAAAAGACATTGCATGCAATGTCTTCAGTTATGACCTGTCGTTCATGGATTCAATTACTTGTTAAAAGAGACCAGCACTTTTTTGATACGATTTTCTGGTGGACGAGATAAATACAAGGGTTAAAGTTACTGAATGCAATGGAAAATTTACAGAAAACATACAAAACAAAATACTCTGACGATCTCAGGGCTTTAAAATTTCAACTCAGAGGCACAAGTCAAAAGCATCAGGGAAACTTCTTCAACTGCCTCTGAAAGAATCTCTTATCGTAGTAGAAATCAAACCCAGAGTTGTTCCTGTAGGTGGCAGAATTACAACCAAACTTGAATTCACTGCCTCTTTAGGTGCTTATATGAAAGGTGATTAATTGGGAAGGACATTGACCAGGAATATTGCAATGGGACACTCGGGTGTGCTAAGATGAATCAATGTACTTCAAAACCTTAAAGCCCACTGTGCTGCCCTTGCTTTCCTTTCTGGGAATCTAGTCCTTTCTTGAAGACTTTGTAAAGACTCGTCTGAAGAAAGTAGTTTCCCAGGGAATGCTGATTCTCCCATAGGCACTAGCCCCATCACCCTCCCACGGCAGTCAGTAGAGTCATCCCAGTAGAATTCATAGAAATCAGTTCAAATCTGACCCAGGAGAAGATAGAAAACACATTAAAAGAACCACAACATTCTGCTAATGTATATTTGTAGAAACCTGAGGATTATGTGCAAGAATGAATTCTAAGGGACTTAGCAGCGAGACAAAGTAATCTGATTTGACTGAGCCAGATTATCAGTCTAGGTGCACTTAAGAGAAATTCTGAATTCAGTGGTTTACCTAGAGCAGCTACAAGTGGCTCTGTTTGGTTGAAGGACTAAAACAAATGGCCTACGTTAAACAGAATTGCTTTCAGAATAAAGGAAGGAATCCAAAGCCTTAGATAAGAATGCCAGAATGAAAGAAGAAAGAAAGAATGCCAGAATGGATTCATTAATTGCGACCTGCTCCCTGATCCTTTAACTCTAGTTTACGAGATTCCTGAGAACACTGTGATATCAGGCATTGAAAAATACATTTCCAAGGTGAGCGCCAGAATCCCTGGAAGGCCCTGCTGTGGCCATTGTCTGCAGGCTGGGGATGATGTAGCATGTACCCATCTGGTGGGAAATTGATTACAGTTGATGCCTTCCCTTATAGTCAGCAGTTTTCCTCACAGTACTAGACATTTATGTATTCTGCCTATGGATGTGTCTCCCATGCCCACAAGGCCTTTGCTGCCTTGTCACACAAAACTTACTAAATGCCTGCTTACTCACCGCAGTGGTTTAGCATCTGGCATGACTTCTTACAAACTCATTAAAATGCAACAGAAGTGAGGGGATGCACTTGGTGTCCATGGGATTCCCAGATCTTCCCATTGGTTTCACCATCTGTAAGCCACATGCCTGACAGAACAGTGGAGTGGCCCCATGAAGGTTATGCAACTGAGCCTGCTGAGATCTCATGAGGCTCGAGTACTCTTTTACTAAGTACAGTGTCTATGATGAAGCACATTCAATAGGAGCTGATTCTTGTATGGCCACAAAGCTTGGATTTGGGAATCAAGGGGTAAGAATGGGACTGGTTTCATTTACCATTGCACCTAATGATCCACACTCAATAAAGTTTTGCCTCTTAACACTGCAACTTTGAGCTCTCGAGATTTAGAGACCTTAGTTCCCAAGGGAAGAATGCCTCTACCAGGGAATATGGTGGATTTATTGCATGGATAGTTGAGACTGCGACCTGGCCATTTGGAGTTTTTTATGCCATGGAGCCAACAGGCAAAGGAGAGGTTAGTGTACTGGCTGAGAATACTGACCCCAAATATCAAAGAACAGAGATTTGTGCCACACATGGGGACAAGGAGGAATATGTCTGAAATTCTTTCATTGTCCAAAGGGAGAAATCAGTGGAAAACTATAGCAACCCCATAGAGGAAAAACCATCAAGAGCTCAGAAACGAATGTCTGGTCACCCCAACAAGTAAAGAACCACAATCAGCCAAGGTTCGAGTGGAAGAATGAATTTACAGATGCCACCTGTGGCCTCAGGATCAGTTGCAGACTTGAGAACAGCTGCAGCTGCCTGGGTTTTCATATTTCTTTTGTTATGTACTTGTATGTACCAATTTCCCTTTTTCCCTTCCTTTCCCCAAGTGTTTGCATGAGTTACATTGATTACTGATCTTCAGGAGGTAAGATTGTGGTGGCCATGGAGGAGGTGTACCGCCCAGATCTACTTCAAAAGAACCTGCTGCAGGAAGCATAGTTGATGATGGCCTTCAGCTACTCCTCCTCCAGATCCATCATAGCAGTCAGACCAAGACTGCTCTTCCATGGAGTGTACCCAGCCAGTGGCTGAGAGGGGCCGGGGCCACTTTTTCCTGGGCCATTACGGTTCAACCTTCCACCATTTGCTCAGGAACTCCCATCAACCTGCTCCAGACTTTCACAGACCATGGGGTCTGAAAATGCTCTGCCTCCTCCTGTTCCCAATACCCTTTATCCTTGCCAGGCATTTCCCCCAGTAAATCTCTTTCACATATAATTCAGTCTCAGCATCGACCCTTGGAGGACCCAAACTGACAGGGTTGTGAAGCTGGGATTGTGATTGAACAAGGAGGGCTGATTCTCACTCGAAGATGGATATGATGATTTATGAGACTTTTCAGAGAGGATCAGAGTGTTCTGTCTGTGTGGAGGTAGTCATATTATATCAGGACCATGCTGTTGTTACTATTCTTGTTTTCTAGAAATTTTAATGAAGAAGGTTGTGTGCATACACAGAGCAGCCAACTTGGTAGGCTTGCTAGATGGTGTGTATAGGCACTCAAAATCCAGTTCCCCTAAATCCTAGTTCTATTTCTGGGTCATGTTGCAGCTGCCTTACTCTAGTATTCTGGCCACGATTTGGGGTCCAATGAGACGCACTCACTAATGTCTGCAATGCACAGTGCAGACAGTAGCAGTGCCAGCTAAAGCTGAGCTCTGGTAGAGTTGGATTTTTACACTGACCTAACTCTTCAGTGTGGTATTTCCTCCTGGTCATCAGCTACAGTCTGCGAGACAGCCTGGGGGAGAGAGGGTAGCCATGTTTCCCACTACCCCCCAACCGCTGGCTGGGGTACCATCCTCTTGGCCTCAGGTCACAGACACAACGACATGACCTCATAAAATCCCTGGCAAGCTGGAGGAGAAGCCGTGCAACCAAGCCTGCTCTTAAGATAAGGGTTTCTGAGGCCGGGCGTGGTGGCTCACTCCTGTAATCCCAGCACTTTGGGAGGCTGAGGTGGGTGGATCATGAGGTCAGGAGTTCAAGACCAGCCTGGCCAACATGGTGAAACTCCATCTCTACTAAGCATACAAAAACTAGCCGGGTGTGGTGGCGGGGGCCTGTAATCCAAGCTACTCAGGAGACTGAGGCAGGAGAATCGCTTAAACCCAGGAGGTGGAAGCTGCAGTGAGCCGAGATCGCACCGCTGCACTCCAGCCTGGTTGACGGGCGAGACTCTGTCTCAAAAATACAAAAACATAAAGGTTTGTTTACTAACCTAGAGCTGCTCTATCCTTTTATCCTTGTTCCCCTTTCAACCGTCTCTTGTAAGTACTAGTTTTGCCATTAAATGCACATTTTGTTTTGCAGAATGAGAAGAGCTTATAAATACTTCAATTTTTCTGCTTCTGTTTCACTCCTTTCCATTTCTTTCTACAAATTACAGTAAAAGATTAAAGATATAAAGTGACATAAATAATAACACCGTAACATAAAACACTGCAGAGTCAGGCCCTCTGAGGACCTCTCATTTTTTTCCAGCCATATGGATATCCTGAACTTTGCATTTCTCTTCCCTTTGCAGTTGCTTAGTTTTTTCTACATCTGAATATATCCTTACACGTCTTTAAAATTTACAGAAGTTTCACACTGAATACATTTTCTGTAACTTGCCTTTGCACTGCATTGTGACATTAAGCTATGTTGATTCGTATAATTCCAGCTGATGTGTGTAATCACCCGCTAATGACATTCTGTTGTTACAACAAAATTTATTCCAGTCTCTGATAATGTGTATCCTGACTGGTTTGTTTTTTTATTTATGAAGTTAGCAACTGTGTGCTTCTAATTTTTTGTTATTATGAACTATGGTGCTACAAATATTCTTGTATACACCACCTTCAAAATTTTTAAATTTTAAGTGTTTTTTTTTTCTTTTTTTTGAGATGGAGTTTCACTCTTGTTACCCAGGCTGGAGTGCAATGGTGCGATCTCGGCTCACTGCAACCTCTGCCTCCTGGGTTCAAGCAATTCTCCTGCCTCAGCCTCCCAAGTAGCTGGGACTACAGGCGCGCACCACCATGCCCAGCTAATTTTTTTTTTTTTGTATTTTTAGTGGAGACGGGTTTTCACTTTGTTGACCAGGATGGTCTCGATCTCTTGACCTTGTGATCCACCCGCCTTGGCCTCCCAAAGTGCTGGGATTACAGGCGTGAGCCACCGAGCCTGGCCAATTTTAAGTGTTTTAAAATACAGTCATGTCAGGATATGTTCTGAGAAATGCGTCGTTAGGCAATTTCATTGCTAGGCACACAATATGGAGTGAATGTGTGCGAACCTAGATGGCGTAACCTACTACACACCTAGAGCATATGGTATAGCGCGTTGCTCTGACCACCATCATATATGCAGTTCATCAGTGACCAAAATGGCATTCTGTGGCACATGTCTGTATTAAAATTTGGGAGAACTGAGTCCATGTCTAACTTCTGGGGCTGGTGTGGATGCTACCCCACAGCAGATGCTCCACAGATGCTGGTGTGAGAATGGAAGGGAAGAGAGGAGAAAGAGAAGGAAAAGCGTGGGTCCAAAGCTTAGCAATTAGGTTTATCACCAGTAAACATGGTGGCCAGCAGCATTTGAGCCCCCAGTCCTAGCAAGAAGGGGTATCGAGGAACCTACACCAGGGAGCTTCTCACAGATCCTGGGATTACGGTGTAGGCTTTCCCCTCCTTTTCTGTCTCTTCCTGGATCCGTGGAATAAATTGAGCCACAGACACAAACATACCAGGTCTCCCCTTGGAGCCAGATCTTATGCCCCAACTGAAGATACCCACTTGGAAGAGTCTCTGGGTTCCATAAATAGCACAGACCAGAGGTGCCCCACTGTCTCCCTGGAGGAAGAAAAGGAAGAAGAACAGTCTGAAATAAATGGTACCTCCAGCAAGAGCATGGAGGGGAAAATGGGAAGGTCCTAGTGTTGTAGGCCACGGGTCTCCCATTTGGGAGCCTAGAAAGTCTTGGGGTACGTGGAGGGAGGATGGGGCAGGGCAAGGGTTGAGTACCTTGCAGAGGCCATTAGTGCCTGGTTCCTTCCAGGCACAAATCATGTTCCTGGAGAGCTGGGTTACCCTCTTGGCACATTCTTTCTGGCTAATCTGTACCTCTCTCAGCTTTTCCAGGTGCATGTTTAAGTCATCATATTGGTCTGAGAAAGGGAGGAAGCTGGCGTGAGAGCAAGCACTGCATCAGCCGCCAGCAGTGACCAGCCCACATGTGATCAGCGGGGAAGACTGAGAGGCACCAACATCCGGCAGATCACAAATTCACAGGGCGTGGAGACCTGGGGTGACTTCAGTCTCCTCTCCAGCAGCCCCACTGAGCAGTTTCTCTACTAAATGTGCTTCCTACGGGAAGCTCACTCCCTCCAGAAGCAGCCCACAAAAGCCCCAGTCTCAGCCCCTGCCAGGGAAACTTAGAATGAAGGTCCTCCCTGCTCCCACCACCTCTCCACAGCCAGGCTTTATCCCATGCAGAGGATCAGAGCAGCCCAGCCTCTGAATTGGTGTTGGTCAGCATCTTCACCAAGCCAAATGGGGAAACCAAGAAAACATGCCTGGTCATGCCATTTTGTCAGAAGGAACTGATCACAATGCTAGGGGAACTCTTGGCCTTCTCCTCACCACACTCCCACCCTCCCAGAGATCCCTAGCCAAGCAGCCTGGTGCCCAGAGGGAAAGGGGTGGAGTCATCGGTAATGGAGCTTAACTGGAGAATCACTGGCTCACAGCTATACATGGGTTGGCCAACAGATGGGGAGATGGCCATCATGAGACAGCCACAGGTGGGAAGATCCAAACTGGCTTATCATGCTTTCGGCCCCACAAAGATGATCATCGCTCTCACATTTTGAGATTCTTCTATGTCCTAGGCTTTTATTAGGGATCTCATTTAATTTAATCCCCATAACTTATTTGAGGAGGCATTTCTGACATTCTGCAGATGACAAAGCTGAAAGTGAGGAAGGTGAAGGAGCTCAAGAGAGAGAAAACCACGACTCAGACCCGAGCCTTCCCACACCCAAAGCTTCATGCTCTCTAGCCCAGGGCACCCTACAATTGGGCTTTCTATGGGTACTGAAGAGAGGGCACACACCATACCCATTGGTTGTTACCCACTCTGCCATCCAACACCGGTCCCAGGTCCTCTCCTCCTCCTGCAGGCAGACAGGCATTTTGAAATTGGTGAATTGCACTGGCGCGGTGAGTAGAAGCAGAGAGAGGTCTCTGCCGAGATGGGGTGGTTTGTAATCTTTGTGAATATTG
Source organism: Leontopithecus rosalia (assembly GCA_028533165.1). NCBI lineage: Eukaryota > Metazoa > Chordata > Mammalia > Primates > Cebidae > Leontopithecus > Leontopithecus rosalia. The sequence goes on along the minus strand of CM052661.1, from coordinate 7,641,284 downwards.
ACCTTCCGCACTTGCTTTCTCTCTAAGTAGATGTTGCTGAATGTTCTCGTTCCCATGACGACAGTGACATTTACCACTGCCATGTCCAAGCTAAAGAATGAATATGAAAACACCAATCCTAACAAGGCTGGCAGTGCAATTCACATTCGTAGACACATTTTTAAACAGTGAGTTCACAACTAACTAAGGAGAAGTCCAGAGGAGTGGGTGAGCTTCAGTGATCCAGAGCACGGCTAGGATCAGATAGAAATCAGGGGCTCATACTCTGAAAAATCTCTGAACCAGTGGGTTATCAGCCCAGGAGAACTCCCCTGACCAAAAGAGGAGGAAAGAGAGATGAGATGTGAACTCTTTGAGAACAGGGACCTCGGCAGTCTTGTCAAGTCCTGAGTCCTAGAACTTGGAACAGTACACAGTAGGTGCTCAATGGGAAGGTGTTGAATCAGGGACTCCAGCGTGCTGTCTTCATACACAGATGACAGACAGGAGAGTGGATTGATATACTGGGTGCGTAGCTCTGACTAGCAGCCCACCTTTAGGTATGGTTGGCTAAATAAAGAAGAGAGAGTGGGTGTAGGCAGAGACCCTGAGGTACAAAGCCAATGCAACATTCTGCACATGAACCTAGGGCTTCACAGGCCTGCGCACCGGCCTATTGATCTGCCCAGCCCAGATAGTACATTGACAAGACAGGATATAAATGAAGATACTTACAGGGTTCTTGAGAAGCAGTGTGCAGCTGTCAGAACCCATCACCGGTGTATGATTGAGCCTCCACAGAGGTGTTTCCGAGACATCCGGATACTCACTTGCCACGGGAACTCACCATTCTGGACTTGAAGCCGTTCATGAAATGGTAGCCATGACGAGTTTGGAAAGGCAGGCCTGTAGCCACAGTGAACATTTTCTGAAAGGGAAAGGAAAGAGCCATTTGTACATGAGAAGCACAGAGAGATCCCTACCCCTTATTCCTGGAATCTTCCCAGCTAAGGCCAGTGCTGAAAGCTGAGTGAGGGAGCACAAGCAGGCTGAGGATGGGGAGAGCTCAGAAAACACCAGCAATCTGCATCTTTGTCAGTGTCCATTCCTCACAGCCACAGAGAGCTGGGAGACATGGGGAAGTCTGGGCAGGGCTCCATCAGAGGCATATGGGGTTAGGGTGGCCATGGAGATGCACCAAAGGTACACAGGGTCCACTCAGGAGATGGAAACCTTGTAGTGACTTGAACAGGGAGAGTTTTACAGGAAGAATCACAAACTAGGGAATGACTACAAAGCATCCGGGGCACCCTGTGGTACAGCAGGGCAGGAGGAGAGTATCTGAGGAGAAGCCAAATTTGGCAGGGGAGCCCCTACCCAGGAGTGGGACTCACAACACTTTGGAGAAGGTATGTGCAGCCCAGTGGAAGGCAAAGACATCTGTTGGGTTGCCCCAGGCCAGAGTTGATCCCCATTGCTAGAGAAGCAGAAAGAACCCCTCTGGAGTGCAGGTGGCCAGGACTGGTGCAGCACACAGGTGCCTACAGGGAGCCTGTCAGGAGCCTGCCCACTGGCCAGGGGGGTGCAAGACCTGGGGTGTGTGTGTCCACCTTGGGACACCGCAGTGAGGAGTTGTAGAGGGCTCAGGGGATTTTGAAGTTGATTCAAGAAAAAGATATGACCGCAAGGTAGTAGCAGCACACACAAGTTTCGTCTGGGAAATGCTTTGGGAGGTTGCGCGGAGGGGAAGCCCTTTATAGCCTGAGACTATGTGGAGGTTAAGGTAACACCACAGAAGAGGAAGAGGACAAGGGAACTTCTGAGGAGAGAGGACTCTGACAGGGGGCTTACTTGTCTAGGTGATATGGTTCACTGGCACTGTGGGGAGTCTCTGGGTCAGAGAGCTCCCATGGGCAGCAGTGGCTTGGGGTCTTTTAGAGCCACAGGCTTCGTGTTACCTGTGGCTAGCAGATGTTGGGTGCAGTTTCACAGAGTATCCAAAGAAGGTGAGCTTTAGATGGCTAAACATCTGCTTATTTAGATTATGTTCAAAATAGCTGGATGTGTAAAACGTTGAGTTTGGCACCAGCAAGCTTTTGAACTAATGAGAAGACTGGCATGAAGAAACTGGCAAGCTAAGGGCCATCCTTGGCTCCTTTGTAGAACAGATCACCGAACAGGGGACAGGGCTTGAACTCACTGAGACAAGAATGGTGGAGCTGAGCACCACCAAGCACTCCCCCCATGCCGTGGGCAACCACACCACAGGGGCAAGAGGCAGCAAACAGAAGCATGCTGGACAGGACCAGGAAGAAAGGCCCTTTCCACCTGCAGTATCCTTCCAGCACCTACTGCTGAGAAAGCTTAATGTTGTGCTTGCTGCAAAGAAAAATTTCTTACACAGTCCAGCTGCATCATTGCAGAGCAGGTAATGAAGGATGGTTTGGATCTGAGAGGCAATAAATTGTGGGACCCAATTTATAGGGATCTAAAGAAAGCCTGTGGGGGCTGGGGGGGCACAAAAGACATGCACAGTAAAGGATATGGTCACTGTGGCCACCAGTCTCCAGCAAATTCCACTCCCTGAAGGACACCTGGAAGCAGCTCAGGAAAATGAGAAGCAAACAGAGGTTTGGCACAGGCATAATAAATATGCATTCTTTTTTAAAGGGACAGGGATGGGAAAAAACAGTAACATTTACTAGATGAAATTCTAACTAGGAAAATGTTACCCAGAACAAATAAAAAAAATCTGAGTAGATATTTTACCATAAATCATAAAAAAACCTTATAAAGCAATCACCTATGTGAAAGAAAATTATAAATTAGAAACTAAAGGAAGAGGCCATAAGAAAACACAAGGAGAAAATGAGAAAGCAGGAGGAGATCAGGCACGAGCTGGCAGATGCCAGGCTAGAAACGAGAAAATGAGATGACAGAAAATTCCTTGGACAGCATAGTAAAGGATAAAGAGTGGGGAATTAGAGAAGCAATGAAAATTAAATAAAAACAGAGTTTAAAAGAGAGATTTTTGTGTGAGTGTAATTTTTAATTTTGGGGGATACATACCTAAGTAGGGACTGCTAGGTCATGTGGTCAGTGCACTCCCAACCTTTTACGAAACTGCCCAATTGCTTTTCATATGGCTGCACCATTTTGCATTCCCATCAACAATGAATAAGAGTTCCAGCTGGGGGCAGTGGCTCACACCTGTAATCCCAGCACTTTGGGAGGCTGAGGCAGGTGGATCACCTAAGGTCAGGAGTTTGAGACCAGGCTGGCCTTCATGGTGAAACCCTGTCTTTACTAAAAATACACAAATTAGCCAGGCATGGTGGTTCGGGCCTGTAGTCCCAGCTGCTCCAAAGGCTGAGGCAGGAGATTCACTTGAATCCAGGAGGCAGAGGTTGCAGTGAGCCAAGATCACACAACTGCACTCCAGCCTGGGAGACAGAGCAAGACTCTGTCTAAAACCAAACAAACAAAAACCCACTGGATCAGAGTTCCTATCACTTTACCTCCTTGTCAACACTTGGTGCTATCAGAAGTTTTTATCTTAGCCACTGTAGTAGATGCACAGGAATATTTATTGCAGGGTTGTTCACAATCCTCCAATCTGGAAATATCCAAATATTCCTCAATGGGTGAATGGATAAGTAAACTGTAATCTATCCACTTGATGGAATGACGCCCACAAATAAAAAGGAACTACTGGTGCATGTAACACCAGAGGAATCTCAAATGTGTTATGCTAAGTCAGAGAACCCAGGCTCAGAAGGTCACATATTGTGTAGGGTTCTATTTTTATGGCATGCTGGAGAAGGGAAAACCCTAGACATGGATAACAAGACAGTGGCTGCCAGGAGTTGGGAGTCGGGAGGGGTGAATACAAATGAGCAGATAGAGGGGATTTGGGGGAGTACTTAAAATTTCAATATCATGTCTACAGCCTGGGTAACATGAATCTATGCATGTGTGAAAGCCTATAGAATTTTACTTTTTATAAAAAGAGTTAGAAAAATGACAGCTAGAGAATACAGGCAACAACTGTTCTTGAATTTTAAATGACATATAAAAGTAGGAATGGATGAACATCTCCCTAACATGATAAAGTGTACCTATCTTGGCCGGAAAATGAGTTGCATGCTGACTGGGGAAAAGCCAGAAGCATCCCCACGGAGTCAAGAACAACACAGATGTCCACTACCTCCACTAATTCTTACCGCTGCAAGACTTAGTGAGAAACTCTGCAGAGATGGGGAGGAGGCAAGGCAGAGAGAATGGGGAGAAAATGAGCAGATCAAGCGTGGAGCTGTGAGAAATAGGGAAGACCCTTTCTTCTCTGATTTAAATTCCAAGCCAGGAATTACAAAAATGTGAAATGAAAATCTGGGGCAAGAGATGGGATGAGAAATATCCACCCTGAATTAACAAAAGATGAGCCCCAAGTAAATTCTCCTAATAATGTTACCGCATTCTAATGCTGCAAAGTGACATCTTCTAACATAAATATCTACTAATTTATTGCATAAACTTGGTGTCCTTGGCAACCTATTTTTACCGAGTTCACATTCTAGTGCTGTAACACCACTGATGCTTCTTCTCTTAAAGAGAAGATTATTAGAGCAAACGATGGCAGTCATGACAGATAGACATGAACAGATTCCTTCAAAAGATGCTTCTGTAATAATTTCTTAGAAAAGAGCTTGACTCTAAAGAAGAACACTGTGGGAAAGAAAGTAAAAAAAAAAAAAAGAAAGAAAAGAGCTTGCCTCTCTAAGCATTTCAGCCATAAGAAGAAATGAAAAAGGAAAAGGTTTAATCAAGCAACAAATTTTAACTTCCAAACACCAAAACAGAAGACATTGATATATTGGGTGAGCTGAGTACTATGCACTGAAAAAGACTTTTTTTTTTTGAGACTGAGTTTAGCTCTTGTTGCCCAGGCTGGAGTGCAATGGCGCAATTTCGGTTCACTGTAACATTTGCCTCCTGGAGTCAAGCAATTCTCCTGCCTCATCCTCCTAAGTCAAGAACGCCCAGCTAACTTTTTGTATTTTCAGTAGGAACAGGGTTTCACCCTGTTGGCCAGGCTGGTCTTGGACTCCTGACCTCAGGTGATCCACCTGCCTCAGCCTCCCAGGGTGCTGGGATTACAGGCATGAGCCACCACGCCTCGCGAAAATACATTTTTATAAAAGAAAGGAAGAAACGTCATCTGTGTTGAGATTAGGGGAACCAAGCTATTGCCTTACACTTTGAAGGTTTTCATTATAACTTTACCAGGATGAAAGAAGATCCAGAAAAGACAACCGACATGCAGCACTGTTATTCCAGAATTCCTTGAAGCTCAGAGGGCTGAGAGCTACATTTAAAAAGCCCACGGAGTCCCACCACCACCTCCAGCTCAGAGGACAAAAGCCTGTGGCCCAGGCAGACGATGGGAAGGACAGAGAGTTCTCTCTGGAAGCCACTTGACCTCTGCTGGGACAGGCTGGAGAGAACAGTCTGCCTGTATGATGCCTCCCCTCCCGCCCTTGACACCATTTCTACAAGGTCAACGGCAAGATGAGGAGACCGCTCAGTCTCACAGCTGGTACTAGAGCCATCTTTGCAGAGAAAAATATGATCTGGCTCAGGAAATAAAAAAGGCTTTGAGTTTCAAGAAAATCACCACAAAGAGGGAAGAAGCCCCTGAAATCCAAGGATATCCCCTACCCATGAAAATATTCCATCCAAGCTGATAGAACTTCCCTCTTTCCTGCCCCGCTTCCCAGGGAAAGTATTCCAATAATGTATCCCTAGATTGTGACCGACTGTGACCCCAACAACCTCGCCACTGTCCCAGGCAGGCTGAACAGAGAAGATAAATTACCAGCACAGCCCTCCAGGTACAGAGGTCACGCGTAGGCTCACGTGAAAAAGGAAAGGCAGCCGTGGGTTTCTACCTAGATCATGTGGACCGAAAGGCAGAGCTCCTAGAACTGGCCCTGAGTTAAAAACAAACAAGCCGAAAAACAGGAACACCATGTGAAACTATTATGAAAAAAGAAACAAAATGTACAACATACACATGAATAATACATTTGTTTGGCTCGGAAAAAAAAACAGCTTAGAGCTATTTTATACAAGAATATTGGGGAAAACATGAAACACTATAAAATAGGAGCTCACAAAAGGGAAGGATAAAACAAAAAGGAACTGGCAGAAACAGAGAAAAAATAAGAGGAAATAACAGAACTGAAAACTCAGACTGGGTGCACTGAAAAATGAAGCCTGTAATCCCAGAACTTTGGGAGGTCGACGTGGGCAGATCACTTGATGTCAGGAATTCGAGACCAGCCTGAACAACATGGTAAAACTCAGACTCTATTAAAAATAGGAAAATTAGCCAGGTGTGGTGGCTAATCCCAGCTACTCAGGAGGCTGAGGCAGGAGAATCACTTGAACCCAGGAGACAGAGGCTGCAGTGAGCCGAGGTGGCGCCACTGCACTCCAGCCTGGGTGACAGAGAGAGACTCTGTCTCAAAAAAAAAAAAAAAAAAAAAAAAAATTAAAACCAAAATAGATGGAATATGAAATTTGGAACCTTTTTCTAAGGTAAAATATGTAACATTCCTTGCTCAAAAGCACTAGAGAGTTAAGTTAATGAAGAGTTACCAGCTAGTTTACAGCAAAAGAAGAAACTCCAGAGAGGTGAGTCAGGCAATAGGAATGTCCTGGGCACAACTTGGCAGTTTGTGAATTGTGGACGCCAGGACCGGTCGATGGTGTGGGGCTCATAAGTTCCCATGGCTTTGGTAAGGAGCTTAAGGGTCTGCACCCTGGGAATATGGACACATCACAAGTAAACTGCGCTGCACATGTACATGGGAAATAATATTTCATCTCCTCAAGAGCTGCTGCAATACACTAGGTAATAACAACACAGTCCAGAAGCTTCATCTACATGGCACATGACAGCCTGAGCACCTTGGATGTGATGGGCAGAGGGGGCAGAGGCAAAACAGCAAGCACTGGTGCAGTGAATTTTTTTGATTATTTTTGGATATGGAGTCTTCCTCTGTTGCCCAGGTAGAATGCAGTGGCGTGATCTCAGCTCACTCCAACCTTTGCCTGCTGGGTTCAAGCAATTCTCCTGCCTCAGCCTCCTAAGTAGCTGGGACTACAGGCATATGCCACCACACCCAGCTAATTTTCCTATTTTTGGTAGAGATGGGGTTTTACCATGCTGGCCAGGCTAGTCTCAAACTCCTGACCTCAAGGAATCCGCCTGCCTCAGACCCCAAAGTACTGGGATTACAGGCATGAGCCACTGTGCCCAGCCCAGTGTATTTATTAACTGTTAACATAGTTACATGTATAATAGCTAAAGTGTAATCTTATATCTCCAGGGTAGCTTATAGAATTGTTCAAAATATTTTTAATCTATCTAAAATAAAGCCAAGAAATAAAAGTAAGTTTGAAGAGATGCCACAAATAGAAAACAAATCATAAAACGCTAGATTTACACCCAAACATATTGGTAATAAATTAAATTAAATGGATATAAAAATAAAGCTACATGTTTGCTTTTTTATAAGGATATAGGAAAATTCAGTGTGCTAATGGATGAAAAATATATCAGTGAAACACACCTGTTGTACAAGCCAGTCTGTCTAGCCAGTGCAATATGAAAAAGAAATAAAATTAATAAGGAAGGATAGAAAAGGAAGAAATAAAACTGCTATTATTTGCAGATGACATGACTGTGAATACAGAAAATCCAAAGGGATACACATATGAGTTACTATAATTAATAGATGATTTCAGCAAGGCTACTGGATAAAAGGTTAATATAAACACCTACATAACAGCATCAAATGAATAGCAAATAAAAAATAAAAAGATATATCATTTATAGGAGCTTCAAAATCATAAAATATCTGAAAATAAAGATGAACAAATATCTACAAAACCTATTAATTCTTTTTAAATTATATATCTTATTAAGATAACTGTAGAAAGACAGAACATGGCCATGGGTCAGAAGGTTCAATACTATTAAGAGATCAATTTCCCTCAGGTTCTTCTACAGATGAAATGCAATCACCATCAAAAATCCCAACAGTTTTGTTTGTGGAACTTGCCAACCTTATTCTAAAATTAGAAATGCAGCTGGCTAAGAAAAGCCAACATGGTTCTGAAGAACAGCAATACTGATGGACTTACACTACTGCAGTTCACGACTTTTATAAAACTGTGAGAATTCAGACTGCGTAGCGAGGCACAGAGATCAGCAAATATGCCAGTGAAATAAGCAGCATACAGAAACAGCCTGACAGATATAATGAGACCTGATTTTTTCCAAAGGTGGCGGCTGGTGAACGAATGTTCCCAGATGGGCTGGGTCAGTAGGATATCTAGGTGGAAAAAAATTCATCTGGATCCTTTTATTGTATATGAAAATTGATACCAAATGGATTCTAAATCTAAATGTAAAAGATGAAAATACAAAACTTCTAGAGAATCACATAGGAAAATATCTTTACCAATCCAGAATAGGAAAAATTAAGAAGTCATAAAAGCTAATGAATTTTGAGTATTTACAAAGTTTCAGGCACAGTTCTCAGAGTTTTGTGCAAATCTTATTTTCACAAAAATCTTAATACAGCTGTTTTGCGGATGAGGACATTGAAATGCAGAAGTATGAAGTCACTCAGCCTAAGGTCACATAGCAGGCGCATAGAGGAAATGGAATTAGAACAGTCTAACCTCAGGGTTCACTCTACAGCGTCCAGCACGCTGTGTTTATATTCTTGGTTTGAAAAAGCCCTTCCGAAAACATGAAAGAAAAGCCGAGAATCATAAGTAAAATACTGATGAATTGTTTACAGAGATTTCAAATGTGTTTGATCCAAAATAAAATTGCAAGAGAACTGAAGAATTAGGAAGATTTTGCAGCACTTATCAGAGACAAATGTCTGATGTCATTAAAATCCAAAACGGTCCTGCGAATCAACTTTACAAACTCACCCAGACAAGAAAAATGGGAAAACTCCAGGAACAGGTTTAATTCTCAAAAGAATAAATATAAAATGTTCCGAATCAGGCTGGGAGTTTGGGCAAGAGTGGTCTTACGGGCGGATAATCTCAAAAATGCCGGATCCAGTAAAATCAAACTTAGACCTCTTTCTCTAATATGAAAATATCAGAGCCTTTCATATATGGTTATCCACAGAGATTCTACAAAAAAAATGATCAAATGGAACATTTCCAAATCATGTCTGACACAAAGCTTTTTCCTCTGGAACATTTCCCAGGACCGAGACTCTGCAAAACAAACTTGGCCTTCTCTCATTTACTACACCCAAGAGCCCTGTCATGTTCTCCACGTTATCACATTATATAATCCAATACCGGCATTCTAAAGTAAATAAAGTCTCATTCCACCACCACTTTGCTGCCTCCAGGATGTTGGGCCTGGAAGAATTGTTAACGCTTTTACAAAAAGGAAGGTGGAGATGGGAAGCAAAGTCAGTTGTTAAAGTGTTCCTCCCAATTCCCCTCAACTTCCAGAACTCTGGGTCCAGACCCCAGGGGCTCATTTTAGACAGCATCTTTGCAGAACCAATCCATGGACTTGGATCGATCAATTATAATCTCTTCATTTTCGGAGTCATTTGCCCTAACTCAGCATCCCTTGGGCGTCTAAGTCAATTCTCCAGGAGCCAGGTAAGAGGCGGCAGCCCTCCTCCCAACCTCTGCTCCTGGCGAGCCTGGCACAGACCTGGATCTTCCTGGGCATGTCCTTTCAGTGCCATGAGCAGGGGAATTCGAAGCTGGAACATCTTCTTGTCATCCAGTCCAAAATTGCCCAACCTTTGCCTCCAGCCAGAGCGGATAACATGCCCGATGCAGTGGTTTTTGGCAGGGGCGTCACAATGCATGGCAGAGTGCAGCTGGTGACTTCACAGTGAGCCCTGGGCTCAGGGAGGGGCGAGGGATGTAGGTCAGCCTGGGTGAGCAATTCCCTCTGCAGTAGGGGTAACGGGACACCCCGGAAGGGCCAGGCTGGGTGAGCGACAGTCAGCATGCTCCCCTCCCATCCTGGTGTCTGCCCTGGTGTTAAAGAGCTCTAGGTCTTTGAGTGGGGTTTTATGTTCTCTGGAACCAGGTTACAAAAAGCCTGAAATGCCCTCTTAGGACATTTGAATCTTACCTATAAGGTTAGTTGGAGAGGAAAGCATAGAATTAAAGAGAGTCATATGGTAACAACTGCATTAAAATGACTCAGCCTGGCACCGTGGCTCGAGACTGTAATCCCAGCACTTTGGGAGCCTGAGGCAGGTGGATCACGAGGTCAAGAGATCAAGACCATCCTGGCGAACACAGTGAAACCCTGTCTCTACTAAAAATACAAAATTTAGTAGGGAGCGCTAATTAGTGGTGTCGAGTGCCTGGAGTCCCAGCTACTCAGGAGGCTAAGGCAGGAAAATTACTTGAACCTGGGACGCAGAAGTTTTAGTGAGCTGAGATCCCACACCACTGCGTTCCAGTCTGGCAGCAGAGCGAAACTCTGCCTTAAAAAAAAAAAAAAAAAAAAAAGATGACTTAGCCAGGCATGGTGGCACATGCCTGTGGTTTCAGCTACTTGGGAGGCTGAGGCAAGGTGATCGCTTGGGCACAGGGGGTCAAAGCAGCAGTGAGCTGGGATTGCTCCCCTGCTCAGCCTGGCCAACAGAACAAAATCCTGTCTAAAAAAAAAAAAAGACTCTTGTATAACCTGGAAAATACTTTGGATAGGATGAAACTAGAAAAGAGAGTATCACAAAGGAAGTGGCTCCATACAGATGGGACATGCCAGGGGCCTGGAAGTAGAAGAGATATGGTGGACCTGGAGAGGAACACATGCAGCGAAGCGGGTCAGGGCAGAGAGGCGCGTGGCTGATGGGCTCTGCGGGACGAGCTGGCGGCCACAAGCCCAGTGTGAAAGTCTGGGGTGGAAGATTAAGCTGGAGAGTCGTCTGTCTATTGAAGTCCGGGGGTGGGTGAGGTTGTGAGGTTGCCCAGGGAGATCACGTGCACAGAGGAGCGCAGAGGGCCCAGGCTGGGCCGCGAAGAACCCTCAACATCTACACAGAGGAGACGGAGCTGGAAAAGGAGGCTGGCAATTGCCAGAAGAGCTGGAGGAAACCCAGGAGAGGGAGTTGCATGGAAAATGAAAAACGGCCAAGAATGCTCCGAGGAGGAGAGGCGCCCTCCTGCTTCATTCCTCCCCAGCACTTATCACCCTCTGACACCATCTACGCCTTCAGTATTGATTGACTTTCCGTCCCTCTCACTAGACTGTAACCTGGATGAGGGTAAGAGCTTTTTCTTTTTTAGGTACTCCTTTATCTCCAGTTTTTAGAATGATGCTTGGAACATATTAGGCACTTATAAATAGTTAAAACAAATGACTGTGTGCATGCATGGGTGGGCACCCTGGGAAGAGCAGGCTGTGCCTCTCACTCAAGCTAGAGGTTGACCCTGAGGTGTCCTGGTCCTGGCTTCACCCCGATGACTTGCATTCTCTTGACCAAGTCAAGACGCTGAGTTAGGGCAAATGACTCAGAAAATGAAGAGATTACAATTGATCAGTTTAAAGTCTGAGTCTCCTTTCTCCTCAGGGGTTTTTTGAGAGGATTAAGGAAAATCATGTGAGCATTCAACAGGAATGTGTGGAGAAGCACCTGTGACAGCAGCATGGCCTCCGAGCCTGGCAACCGTGGAATCCACTGAGCAGGGTGCTGCTCAGTGACCTGTGGTGCTGGCTGTCTCCTTCTCCATGAAACCAGGCAGGGGCTGACCTCATCTGGCTCTTGGGATTGTTCTGAAATGCAAATCCCTCAGCTCACAGGAAAGCGTCAGAACAGAACAGCACCCGGCCTCTCCAGCACCCCAGTGACTCACCTGGGATCAGACAGGGTTAGATGGGAATGGCCTCTGAGATGGCACATGCCCGAGCCAAGTCTACGGCGTGATCTATCACTGGCTGAAAATGCCAACTTGGTGGTTAAAGTTGAAACTTGGACTTCAGAGCATCGACGCCGTCATCACAGCAAACTCGTTATGGACGCCTTACTGTGCGGTCGTCACTGTGACTGCAGAGGTCAGCATATTCTTATCCCCATGTAGTGATAAGGAAACTGAAGCTCTGCAGGCTAAATAAACTGTCCAAAGCCCATGTGGAGATGGCTTTGGATTTGAAGTAAGGCACGTCTGATTCCAGAACCCACTCTCTAAAGCAACAGGCGGACCACCTCCTGAACAATGCACGCAATCTAAATAGAACAGCTTCAAGGAGCAGCAAGTGCCTGCGTGAACATCAAAGAGGACACAAGAAGCATCCTCCCAAAGCCTCTGGCCTTCATCTCTGCAGGACATCCCTCTTTCCCGGGAGTTTCTTATGTCTGTTAGGTCTTAGTCAACAAGGACAGTGGGTTTCCTCTGCTCACCAGGTAACAGATGCTCAAACTGCTACATTGGAAGAGATTCTGAGGCCAATTTTTGGCTCAGCTGTGATCCGTCGGCCAAGTCCAACGCCAGAGCTGAGGAAGGGGAAGAGGGGAAGGAGGTGGAGTGTGGCTGTTGTTCCAGACGTCTGCCTGCCTGCACCAGGGGACTTGCCCACGCTTGTGTAATTTTGTAGGTTTCCACACACACCGTTCAGCAAACTGCTGTACATGGAGGAATCATGAGGCTTCCGCCAGACCTTTCCCACTAGCCTGAAAGGAAAACCCTTCGACAAAGGCACTGAGGAGTGGAATGGGCACTGCGATGGGGATTGTGATGCACACACAGCTCATTGTCTCCCACGGTCCTGTTAAAAGACATTCAGAGGCTGGGTGCAGTGGCTCACGCCTGTAATCCCAGCACTTGGGGAGGCTGAGGAGGGTGGATCACCTCAGGTCAGGAGTTCGAGACCAGCCTGGCCAACATGGTGAAACCCTGTCTCTACTAAAAATACAAAAATTAGCCAGGCGTGGTAGTGGATGCCTGTAGTTGTATCTGCTGGGGAGGCTGAGGCAGGAGAATTGCTTGAACCCGGGAGGTGGAGGTTGCGGTGAGCTGAGATCATGCCACTGCACTCCAGCCTGCGTGACAGAGTGAGACTCCATCTCAAAAACAAAAACAAAAGCCATTCAGAGGGCATGATGCGTTCTATCCAAATAAAAAAGCTGGAGGTGGACCTGGTGCTTTTCTGATTATTCTTAGGTAATTGTCCTATGGCCACCTGAGTCCAAACTCAGGGCAATTTATATATTAGAATATCTAAGCCTTTGTCACATTCTCAACACGGAATCTGACTCAGTGCCCAGCCGCCTCCCTACCTGGGTCCAGTGAGGAACATGGTTCCTTTTTCACCTCCAGCTCTGCTCACCTGCCCCCCACAGGTCAAAGGTTAGGGGAAGGCACAGGTCCAGGTGAGACCACACATCAGCTCCCTGTTCCTTGGGCCTGGCAGACATTTAAGGCTGGCTCTTAGGGGGTGTCTTCATGGGCTCTTGCGTGGTTCCCTGCTGGGTGGCTTTCTTCCGAAGTCCCCAGGCCAGGGTGGGACTCTCTCTACGCCGTGTTGCTTTCTGCTCGCTGTCATCCCCTGAGCACCTGGTGATACACTCAGACTCTTAAAGACTTCCTTGCCCCCTCCAGGAAGCCTCATGGGAGGAATTATAAGACCACCTGTGTGCATTTTTCTCTGTGCAGCCCACAATGGTTCCAAGAAAAAATCTGTGGGTTCCAGACAGTCCCTACCCTGCAGCATCCCTCCCTTATACCTGTAATCTCACCTCTTTAGGAGGCTGAGGCAGGTGGATCACCTGAGGTCAGGAGTTTGAGACCAGCCCGGCCAAGATGATTAAACTCTAACTCTACTAAAAATTCAAAAGTTAGCTGGGCATGGCGGTGGGCAGCTGTAGTCCCAGATACTCGGGAGGCTGAGGCAGGAGAATTGCTTGAACCCGGGAGGAGGAGGATGCAGTGAGCCAAGATCATGCCACTGCACTCCAGCCTGGGTGACAAAGTAATACTCCATCTCAAAAAACAAACAAAAAGCCATTCAGAGGGCATGATGTACCCAGAACCATTCTCTCACCCCCAGATTTCCCAGGTGTGAGTCAGGCCCCAGTGATCCCAGCAAAGCTCTCTACAGGAGACCTGATGCTTCTCAAAGATGTCCAGAGATCATCTGCTTTGGATTCATCTGGGAGAAGGTGTGCTGTTACAAGTGCTCAGACCTCTCCCACACCCCGGCCTTCTCCACCCCACTGGATCAGTATCTGAAGGACTAAGCCTGTAAACAGGTACAAGGGTTGACAGATAAAATATAGGACATGATTTATGTTTGAATTTCAAATAAACAGCAAATTATTTTAGGAAGAGTATGTCCCAAACACTATATGGAGTAGATTTATACTAAAAATACTTGTTTTTCTGAAATTCAAATTTGAAAGGCATCCTGTATCTGTATTTGCTAAATCTGGCAATTCTCACCTGCACTGAACAAGCTCCCCCAGCTGCACATCCAAGTCAGCTCCACCGTTTGAAAGTGTCTCCTCCAAAAGTTACGTGCTGGAAACTTAAGTTTCACCATGCAACAGTGTTGAGGGGTAGGGCCTTTGGGAAGCATTTAGGTGATGAAAGCTCTGTCCTCAAGAATAGATTAAGGGCTTGAAGGAGTGGGTTCACTCTCTTGTGTTCCTCTGAAGAACTTGAAGACAGAACATCCTCCTCCCCACGGGATGTAAAAATGTGGCACCATTTTGGAATCAGAGATCAAACCTGCCGGCACCTTGATCTTGGACTTTCCAGCCTCCAGAACTGTGAAAGAATAAATTTCCGTTCTTTATAAATTACCTAATCTAGCTGGTGCAGTGGCCCATGCCTGTAATACCAGTACTTTGGGAGGCCAAAACGGGCAGATCACCTGTGGTCAGGAGTTTGAGACCAGCCTGGCCAACATGGTGAAACCCCATCTCTGCTAAAAATACAAAAATTAGCCAGGCATGGTGGTACGCACCTTTAATTTCAGCTACTTGGGAAGCTGAGGCATGAGACTCACTTGAACCCAGGAGGCAGAGGTTGCAGTAAGCCAGGATCATACCACTGCCCTCCAGCCTAGATGACAGAGGGAGACTCCATCTCAAAGAAAAAAAATTGCCCAATCTGTGATATTCTGTCATAGCACAAAGAGGCTAGGACAGTCAGAGAACCACTGGCCAAGACTTTGGTAAAGTCACCAAGGCAATGCCACCCTGGGGCCTCTCGGGCGTCAGCCAGGCAACAGTCCTTACACAACCCCTACCCAACCTGTACCATCATGTGCCTCCTTCCGCAGTGAATTTCATCAGATTCCTTCTAGAGCACTAGCGCTGCTCTTCTCACCCTGGAACCCCTCGTTGGTCCAGTCCAAGGGAGAGGCTTTCCCACCGTAGTCTATGGGGATGGCGCCCTCTGGAGTTGTGCAGGGCTCAGTATGTGAGGCTGGAGCGTCTCCACCCAGAAGCTGGGGCATGGTGCAACCCAGCATCACTGTGAAGATTTGCAAAGCAATGCTGGACAGTGAGCAAGTATTTCACAAGAATAGGACCTAAGTCATGTTCTTGGGAGGGACACAGACCACTCTTCAGAGTGTTCTTCAGCAGGAAATCAGTCTTTCTGAAGGTGACTGATGATTTTGTTCAGATACTTCTGTTGAAAATGAGCAGAATGCAGTGGATATGCCTGTGCCCCTTGTCTCCCCATCCATGAGATTAGCTGTCATCCTCCATTTCCTCAACAGACCTGGAGCCTAGGCTCCTCCTCCCCTCCACACCCCACCCCCACAACCAATAGAAACTGAGTAAAGCAGAAAGCATTAGCATATGGCAGATGTGTGAGTGGCAGGTCCAGTGGGGACCTGAACCCGAAGGAGGGCAAGAGAAAAGCCAGGGAGCTCCCTAGGAGGCCACCCTGAGGGCCAACGAGTGAGCCTGTGGTGAGACCAGGACCAGGTGCCTGGATGTGCTGTGGGCTCCTGTCCCGTCTGCCAGTCAGGAAAGTCCCGGCCTCCATCAGGGCCAGGCATCCCCTGTTGAAGAGGTGGGTGAGGCACGGTTCAGAGTAGGTGGGGAGGGGACCACCCAGGGCCACTCAACAGGCTCAGAAGGGATGCCTGAGCAGTGAGGAGCAACTGTCACCAGGGAGCTGCCTTGGGAGAAAGAGCAGAGAAGTCCTGGAATTCTCCTCCTGGGAAGTAGCTCGAGCCGCACCTGTGAGAGGGCACCTCCCCAGTCACGTGATCTTACTTTACGCCTCACAGTAACCTGCACGCCAGTGAGCGTTGTATTTCTCTGCTGCAGATGAGAAAACCAAGGAGGTAAGACTGGGCAGGTTGACACCCGATCACTTTGGGGATTGAGCCCCTAAGTCCCTTCCAACCGCTGAGCCCAGCCAGTGGCCATGAAGGCAGTGCCCAGGCTGCATGGGTAAGTCCGCTTGGGTCAGTACACTGAGGGGTGCAGAATTTTTAAAACATACAAGTTCCAAAGCCCATGACTAAGTCACTGACATCTGGTGAGGCTACACAACGGGAACCTCCATCTGAGGAGGGTCATTTCATCTTGAATGCAGAGGGAGACTTGGGGGCCATGTGGGATCTGCCTAGAAGGTGGTAGGAGGGGGACTGGGACCCACCATGCAGGGTGTGAGGGGAGGCCAGAACCTCTCAGCCTGACCCGTGCAGCTGCACCTGGGGCCCCAGGTCAGAGTCCTGGGCAGAGAACTAAACAGGCAGCTGTACCCCACAGGGTACCACAGGCAGAAGCCTCCAGGCCTCCCTGGGCTCTGCTCCATTCCCAAGGGTCCAGGCTGGAAACCCCTCTCCTAGACCTAGACCTTACCCCCACATTCACAGAGAAGCCACGGCCTGAACTGAGCCTCAAGAAAGGATTGGGGGCAACAATGGCTGAAAGCAAGGTGCCCACCAAGAGCCCAGTGATCTGGTTTGGCTGTGTTCCCACCCCAATCTCATCTTGAATTATGGCTCCTATAATTCCCATGTGTTGTGGGAAGGACCCTGTGGGAGATGACTGAATCATGGGGGCGGTTTCCCATACTGTTCTCATGGTAGTGAGTAAGTCTCATGAGAGCTGATGGTTTTATAAGGAGCTTCCTCTTTCACTTGGCTCTCATTCTCTCTTGGCTGCCACCAAGTAAGACGTGCCTTTTGCCTTCTGCCATGATTGTGAGGTCTCCCCAGCCACCTGGAACTGTGAGTCCATTAAACCTCATTTTCTTTATAAATCACCCAGTATCTGGTATGTCTTTATCAGCAACATGAAAACAGTCTAATACACTCAGGAAGCTGGGTGGCACCCAGGTCAGGGAGAAGGGAACCTCAGAAAAGAAAGGCTCTGAGGATGAGGTGCCTCTGTGCGGCTATCCCAGGAACAAAAGAGCCAGAAAAGAAGTCTGCATGCTGCAGTCTGAGTTCTCAGCTCCACAGCCCATTGTGACATCACCTGGGGCTCTCCATCTGATGCTGTGCTGGCCTCACTCCCTCAGCTGTGGCCTCCATCACCCCCGGACCCATGGCACAGCCCAGGGCCATGCTCCTGTTCTCAGTGCTGCTGCTCCTGTCCCTGGTCACAGAAGCTCAGCATGGTCCATGGACTCCTCTCCCAGAGGCTGGAGTGGCTCTCCTAGGCAGGGCTAGGGAGGGCTACCACCCTCCTTTGCCCACTCATTCCCTGGGTCCCGTCAGTGGTAAGTACAGGGATAGAAGGGGCACGGATGGGGGCTTATGGTCCAGCTGACTAGCCACCAAGAGGGTGGATCTCAGAGCATGAGGTCACAGCTGTAGGGGTCCCCACATACCCCTCCTCCAAACCACTTATCCTTCTTCTCCTCTCTCCACCAGCCCAGTGTTTGACCTGTCTGACCTTGAGTTTTGGTTCTGAAAACTGACACTTTATCCCTAAAGGAATAGTAGGCTGCCCTGAAGCTCATACCTGGAACTTGCTGAGGCTGAGTCCTCCCACTTGGAGGGGGCCCATTACTCTGGGCCTCTGTGGCTCCCATCAGCACCAGCCTTCCAGCTAGGGAAGCCTAGTTCAGTCAGGCCAAGTGCACGGGTCCCTCTGCCCTTGTGACCGGCCCTCCCAGAGCTCCCTGATGGCTCATTTCTTTCTCCAAGACAGTGGCTGAAACATTAGGGACACTGGGGTAGGGATTGAGCATTTCCCTGTGTTTCACTCCCACACCACCACGGTGGGGCATCTACTCTCAGCCCATGTGTAGGAGAGGAACTCAGAACCTCACTGAGGATGAGGATTTGCCCAAAGTTGCCCCTTGGAGAAATGGCAGAGCTGTCTGCCTGGCCCGCACTTGGTGACTGCAACACCAGGCTGCCTGCCCTGTGCACACCACCTCTTGCTCAGAACACAGCAGGTTCACCCGGCCTCCTTCAGTCCAGCCTGGGGTCCGCTGCACTCTGTGTGAACAGGGGGCGGGGAGAGTGAGAGGGGAGCATCAGTAGAACATGCTTCTCTGGTGTTCCATTGCAAGGGGGGCCCAAATGCATGATTCCTCAGGCCACTCAGAAGCAGCCGTTTCCACTTCCACCGCTGCTTCCAGGCTCTGAGCTCTTGCATGAACCTAAAAGTCCACATGATTCCATGCTGATGCTGCGGGTTGATCTCAGGATCAAGACTGTGGGGGATGGGTCCCACAGGGAGTTTGGTGCAAAATGGATATGGGAAATTCTGCCAGTTAATTCTGGAGAGTAGACTTTGGTCCAAGCACTTTGTCAATCACTTCAAAATCCATCCTCTCATTTCACCCACACAGGAGTCTTCTAAGGTTGGCATTATCTTACACTTATCTTAGGAATGAAGAAAGGGAGGATACCAAAGATAAGTAGCTTTCCCTAAATCATTTAGTGAACAAGCCACTGAGCCACAATACAAGCTTAGGCTGTGTGGCCCCAGAGCCTGCACTGAGCATGTCCCATGTTCTGCATCTCAGATGGAGAGACAGAGGGCACCTGTCACAGCTGCCCACCATCCAACCCAGCTCACAGCCACTTGGCATTTTGATGTATTTCCTTCCATCTTATAAACCCACATTCTTAACATAATGAAATCCCAAGTTTTAAATACGATTTTCATCCTGACTTTTTCACTCACTTTTATATCACAAGCATTTTCCTGTGCCATTAAAAACTCCCCATGAGCATAAAGTTGGGGGTGAGGCACGCCTGATGATTTGGTTGTACCTTTAGCATTTAGACTGTTTTCAATGTGACACGATGGTGGAGATTGCTGCCATCAACATCCTTAGCTGCACGCATGTGCTGCCTTCCAGCCTCCCAGAGTGGAGTCACTGAGTCACGGGATGACTTACGGTTGCTGAGTGCCTCCTCCACACCATGGTGGTTTTCAGACCCTGCAGCCTGCTATCAACCAGACAGGCATGTTGCCCTCTCCGTCTGGAGCTTACATTCTGGTGCCAGAGTCAGGCAAAAGGGACCGATCACGTAGGGGATAAGGTAACGAGGGTGCAATGAAGAGATGTAACACAGGGTAGGAGATAAGGAGCCACCAGGATGGGAAGGGCTGTTTCAGACAGTCAGGGAAGGCTGCTCCGAAGAAGGGATTCTTGGGCGTAGTGAGGAGGTGAGCCAGGTAGCTGCCTGGGGGAAGAACGTTCTAGGCAGAAAGACACATGGGGCAGTGGTGAGAGCACCAGCTCTGCTGCCAGCCTGCCCCGGCTCATAACGAGGTTCAGTCACTGACCAGCTGTGTGACCTTGGGCAAACTACTTAACCTCCCTGTGCCTCAGTTGTCCCAACTATAAAATGAGGATGAAAATAACAGGGCCTATCTCCATAGGGCAGTTATGACAACTAAGTGAACTGGTACTTGTAAAGTGCTTGTAAAGTGGCAGTGCCAGACACACAGTAAGTGTCCTATGTAAATCAAATCAGAGAGGAAGTATGGATCCAAAAGTGCCAAAAGGCCAGGCGCGGTGGCTCACATCCGTAATCCCAGCACTTTGGGAGGCCGAGGTGGGCGGATCACCTGAGGTCAGGAGCTTGAGACCAGCCTGACCAACATATACTGAAACCTCATCTCTAATAAAAAATACAAAAATTAGCTGGGTATGGTGGCACATGCCTGTAGTCCTAGCTATTTGGAAGGCTGAGGCAGGAGAATCTCTGGAACCTGGGAGGGGGAGGTTGCAGTGAGCCAAGATCATGCCACGGTACTCCAGCCTGGGTGGCAGAGCAAGACTCTGTCTCTCAAAAAAAAAAAAAAAAAAAAAAAAGACACAGAAGTCCCAAAGACAGCCTTTATGCATTGCTGACAGCAGAAGACTCTGGATGCACTTTGCTAAGTTCTCACTCCCGTATTTATTTTAAACCAAAAATGACCACTATGGGGTCACCCAAATGACAAAACCCTCAAAGCTTCTGTTGAGCTGATCGTTGGAAAACGAATAGCAAGAAAGAAACAAGGAGAAGGTCTTAGGCTTTTTTAGAGTCAAACTCATGCCTTGTCCCAGAACACAAGGCAGACATTCAAGTCAGCAAATACTAAGGGAGTGTCTCCTCTTCTTTGGGGGCGAGGAGCTGGACCCAGCCTCTGTCAGGAAGGGGAATTTCCCACCTCAGCACAGGCAGCCACAGCTTTGCTCTCAATCCCCCAATAAAAGAGCTGCTCAGCCTGGAGTAGCCTAGAACAGCCAGGGCTTTCCAGTAGGTTCCAGCACTTTCTGTGCCCCCCCAGTGGTTTCCCAGGGCTGCTGAAGTGAGTGACCACATCCTTGGCGGCTTAAACAACACAAATGTATCATCCTACAGTGCTGTGGGGCAGGGTTCCAGCACAGGCTTCCAGGGCTAAATTCTGCATTCCTATAAGATGCTCTAGGGGAGAATCCTTTTCACTTGCAGCTTCTAGAAGCTTCTCTGGGCCCCTGCCTTCATCTTCAAAGCCAGCTCTGTTGCATCTCTGTGCCTTTCCTCTGCAGTCACTTCTTCCTCTGCCTGATCTGCTTCCCTCCACCCCTCTCAAGGGCCGCAGTGATTCCACTGGCCCCTCAGCAAAGTTCCCAGTCTGAGGGCGGTGCTTAGCAACCCAAATTCCATCTTCAAAGCCCGTCCTTCCTCGCAAGCTAAAATATTCGCAGGTTCTGGGGACATGGCCTGTTAGAACTTGGACCTCTTTGGTGGGGGGCTGTGGTCCTGCCCACCACCGGGAGTTGGCATCGGACACTGTTTTTCTTCCAATTTCTCCTGGATGACAGCAGAAACAAGCTCAGCGAAGCGACTCTCCTGAGATCATAAATGCTGGATGGAGTTAGAGTCAATGAGTCTGACTTGCCTCCTGAGCTCTGTGCAGACAAAACAGAGCATCTGCCGGCTGATGTCAGGAGCGCTGCCTCGCTCGCCAGCCTCAGTGAGCTCCCCTCTAGAATGGGGATGAGGATATCCACTTGGAAGCCTCTTCCTCTCAGCCTAGTCCCCAGCTCACACTGGATGCTGACTAAATGTTGCTCCTTTTCCTTTCCTCTCTCTTTCATTCCACCAGAATGTGGCGACAGACCCATTTTCAAGGGAAGAACTCAGTATTCCAGAATCACAGCGGGGGTGGAGGCAGAGGTGGGAGAGTTTCCGTGGCAGGTGAGCATTCAGGCAAGAAGTGAACCTTTCTGTGGCGGCTCCATCCTCAACAAGTGGTGGATTCTCACTGCAGCTCACTGCTTATATTCCGAGGAGCTGCTGTAAGTACCACAAGTCCCCTGCTGCTGCTTCTCAGAGTACCCTCCCCTCAGCCACACCTGGTGTCTGGGAGGAACCTGGGGCTGTGCAGTCTCTAGTCAGCACAAATGGCATCCCCCTGGGAACACGGAGGCAGCCAGTCTGAGGCTGTGTCCTCCTCACATCACCCAGGGCCAATGGCTACAACCTCCCTGAGGTCACACCTGCCCTCTCCAGGAACATATGTGGCTTGATGAAGCCAAGGAGCTTGGTCCGAATGCCTCTCCTAAGGCACTCAAGTCTGTCTAGGGGAAAATCCTTCTAATTCTGAAGCCTGGCTTCCTGGGCCATCTGACCCCCTACTTTCCTGGTCCGTGTAGAGCGTTCTGTATGTGACAGCAATGTGGATGGACCCCTGGCATTACTGATGACTAAGTGGAAACCCTGCTAAGAAATTTTCCTCTATTAACTAATTTAATCACACAGTGAGCCCTGGAGCAGGTAGAAGGAATAGCCCTCATTTATAGATAAGGAAACTGAGGTCCAATCAATTGAGGCCACTCACCCACGGTGCACACCTAGTAAACAGGAACGGGATTCAAATTCTGGCAATAGCACTTGTGCTTTCTGCTACACCAGCTCAAGGAAGTTTGAAGACACACAGAAAGGCTGATTTTAGAGGGTTACTCAAAAGCCTGGGCAGAGTTTCATCATGGCATAACCAAAGACTCTCGTGTCATCTGCTGTCATGGGGTATCAGTATCCCCTGGGGTTCTGAACCTGGGCTGAGTACTGAAGATCCTGTCTGCTTGGTGAGTGGCAGGTCTAGACCAAGTTCTGGCCCTGAGTTTCTAAAGTGTTGGTAGGCCAACTGATGATAGAAAACAGATGTAATAATGAGTGCCTTATCTATCTGAGGCCAGTTTAATCCATGCCAAGTGGCTTTTTGTGGGCTCTGTAGAGTTCCTCAAACCCATCTCTGCCTTTGCTGTATTTAGACGGAAGCACCTCATTCATGCCTCCGAGGCCCCTGAGGGTGCACTTGTGTGGCTGTGGTCTGCTCACCCAGTGGCGTGGCTGTGGTCTGCTCACCCGGTGGCGTGGCTGTGGTCTGCTCACCCGGTGGCGTGGCTGTGGTCTGCTCACCCGGTGGCGTGGCTGTGGTCTGCTCACCCGGTGGCGTGGCTGTGGTCTGCTCACCCGGTGTTCTGTTTGTTTTTCTACCTTTTTCCAATCCTTACACCTTCTGAGCAACAGCCCCAGTAGGGTTTAAAGGTCCTAGAACTCTATGTGATTTAAGGTTTCTGGGCACAGCCAATTCTGCCATTTTTGTGATTTCCCTGCCCCTTCCACTTGCCCCTCTCTGGTTCTCTGCCACCAGTCCAGAAGAACTGAATGTCGTGCTGGGGACCAACGACCTAACTAGCTCATCCATGGAGATAAAGGAGGTCGCCAGCATCATTATTCACAAGGACTTTAAGAGAGCCAACATGGACAATGACATTGCCTTGCTGCTGCTGGCCTCGCCCATCAGGCTTGATGACCTGAAAGTGCCCATCTGTCTCCCCACGCAGCCCGGCCCCACCACGTGGAGCGAATGCTGGGTGGCAGGTTGGGGCCAGACGGATGCTGGTATGTGACTGCTCAGCTTCTCCTGCGGAAAGAGCCACTGCAGCTGAAGGAGAAGGGAGAAAGGGGGAAGGGGGAGAGCTGAGGAAGGAGTGAGGACGGGACTTGTGTTGGGGCAGACTCCCGCGTGGTGGTGGCAGAGGCTCACAGAACCCAAACCTTAGGCCCTTTTGAGTGCCGAAACCCCAAGCTGAGACATTAGGTCTGAGCCAGTACCCTAGTGCAGTCTGATCCAGTCAGCACAGAGCAGTGTGGTTTGTGTGTTTAATTGAATTTAAACTCTCCACTTAGCCAGAGGCCCTCTACTCTGTATTCACAAACATCTTCCCTGATTCCCACAGTGATGTTTCCTAGCTGGCTCCTCCAGGCATGGGAGATGCCCACCCTGTTCTAGGCTTTCACGGTCCTGGAGCATTGCCTGGTTCTCCTTAGAAATGAATCTGTTGTTACTTGTTGTTATGCTGTTACTTTCCAAAATAGAAGAAAGTCTGCTGGGACAGAAAGATGTGATGTAGGGCCTGCTGGACTGTCCCCAAAGAAAACCTAACAAAACCAAAAGCAAACAGATAGGGAGGGGAGGGGACGAGACTAGAAAAGCATTGCAGCAGCCTGAATGAGACTCTGGGTCCACAGGGAGGATGTGCAGCAAGCCTGGGCCTGGACGACTGTGGGTGTTTCAGGAGTTTAGCAACCAGAGGGAAAGTGGTGGGACCTTGTTCTGGGCTCCAGGCACTTCTGGAAAGGTAGAAGACGGGGAGGGCGTACATGGGCATGTACAAGTTCAGAATCTTCAATCAAGGGAAGAAATGTGAAATCTCTTTGTGGTCAGAGCTAATGAGATGGAGAGAAATCCAGGTGAATTACCAGCATCTGGCACCCAGAAAGGGCCTCTGCAAATCCCCTCTAATCCCATCTCAAGACTCTCTGCCAACCTGCCCTTGCTGAGAACCTAAAGTCTTTTCACCTGGAGTGCAAACCCACTTTCGAGGGCCCTGTGTGAAGGAAAGGCCATCCTCATGTAGCAAAATGTCACAAAAGGCAAATGTATTGGAGAGGCAGGATGATGCTGAGAAATGGTCAGATGCAAGAAGCTGAGTCTGTGGGGCTGGCTAGAGTCAAGGTAGAAGCCTTCTTGGAAGGAGAACTTTGGTTTTGAATGAGAAGAATAATTCCAGTAGTTGGGGGAGTGGGTAAGTTGCAGGCGTGGGGTAACCAGAAGGAAGTGAGGGGCTGCAGAGCCTGTGAAGGCAGGGATGAGGACTGGTGGACAAAGGGGTGTGCAGGGCCGAGGGCACAGTCAGCTGCGTGGGGACGTATGGCCTGGTGGCTTCTCTAATGTGCTTTCTTTCTGGGGCAGCTGACAAAAACTCTATGAAAACAGATCTGATGAAAGCGCCAATGGTCATCATGGACTGGGAGGAATGTTCAAAGGTGTTTCCAAAACTTACCAAAAATATGCTGTGTGCCGGATACAAGAACGAGAGCTACGATGCCTGCCAGGTAACCAGAGGGTACCCTCCCTCCCTTATAGGTCCTCACCCGCTTAGAACTGCCAGCGTGAGGGTATCCTCTCTCTGCTGGGAATAGACAGTTCTGAGTCTGGAAAATGTGGGAGTTAGGGCCTTCAGCCACGGGAATAGGGACTGCAGAGCCTCTGGAGCGGTGAGTGAGCACACCTGGGAGCCTACATGCTGCAACCCTGCTTAACTATTTCTGATCTTCATCAGGTACACGAGGTAGACAGGGGTCCAAGCCTTTTCTCATTTCTGGGAATTCTTTCTTTGTTTTCTTTTCTTTTTTGAAATGGAGTTGCGCTCTTGTTGCCCAGGCTGGAGTGCAATGGCGTGATCTTGGCTCACCGCAACTTCCGCCTCCTGGGTTCAAGTGATTCTCCTGCCTCAGCCCCCCGAGTAGCTGGGATTACAGGCACGCACCACCATGCCTGGCTAATTTTGTGTTTTTTAGTAGAGACGGGGTTTCTCCATGTTGGTCAGGCTGGTGTCAAACTCCTGACCTCATGTGATCTGCCTGCCTTGGCCTCCCAAAGTACTGGGATTACAGGCATGAGCCACCACACCCAGCCCATTTCTGGGAAATCTTAAAAAAAATGTCCACGGAGGATTTGGTATCTATACAAGAAGTCACTTTTAGTTCATTAATTTAGAAACCTTTGTTGAGTATACAAGGCCCTGGAGACCCATAAATGAGACATGGTTCCTCCCCTAAGGGAGCCTACAGTCTCCTGGGCAGGCAGTGGATAAACAGACAATGATAATATGTTACTGTTGCATGTGGGTTTCATTGAACCAAAGTCTGGTCTCTTTGCCTCTCTTTAATAAAACAAACACACTCTTTTAAAAAAAATTATTGATGCCCAGAAAAAAAGGGAAAAAAAATCACGAATTAGCTTCTTCTGGCTCTAAGGAAGAATGATGAATAATTTGTCTTTAATGCTCAGAGATGCTCTGTTCATCTTAAAAGTGGCCACCGTGATGAATCAGTCCCAGCTGAAGGCGAGGGGCCTGCGCACTGGCCAGGCAGTGGGCCTGGTCGTTGGTAGAAAACCACAAATGCAGATGACAAATACTCTGAATGGTAATGGAGAGGCTGCCCCATGGAAAGGGAAGATATTTATCTAGAATAATAACAAGGAATGTATGGTTTAATGTGAGAAAATTGGTGGTTTCCTCTGATAGGCTATGAGAGCCTTGGGAGGCGGGTACTGGAACAGGGGTGGGAGATGGAAAGGGAAAAGAGAAAGCAGAGGTGTAGCATAGCATTAGGTTTAGGAGTTCCCATGTGGCAAACACTGCGGGGGCCAAAATGAGACATATGAACCTTGTATTTTCTTCACTTTCTGGACAATTTAAAATATTATCAAAAAAATATGCACACAGAATTGAGACTTCTGGTTCCAAACAAAATGGATTAAACACAATTCTCCCAGCTCTTCCCACTAAGTGCGACTAAAAGCATGGGATAGTATCTTATAAAATGAAAAGAAAAAGGCTCTGAAAGGTGGAGAGAAGGTGTCCTGGCTGGAGATTCTCAGGTATTTATTAATAGCAATGCAAGAACACACTAATACACACATCATGACCAGGAAACATTAATCGTCCTCCCTGATTAGAGTTTGTTATAATACTCCATTAATTCTAGTCACCTCTCTAGGATCACAAAAAGGGACATCCACTGAATCTCCACTGAAGATTTCTTACAGGGTTGTAGCTGCTCAGCTCCTTTGGTGAGAGAGTAACACAACAAAGGTAGAGAGGGCATGGGCTTTGGCATCAGAAATCCTGTGTTACACATACCTCAAAATAATAAGAGCTGTCTATGACAAACCCACAGCCAACATCATACTGAGTGAGCAAAAGCTGGAAGCATCCCGCTTAGGACCAGAACAGGACAAGGATACCCTTTTTCGCCACTCCTATTCAATATAGTATTGGAAGTCCTAGCCAGCGCAATCAGGCAAGAGAAGAAATGAAAGGCATCTACAGAGGACATCAAACCATCCCTCTTTGCAGATGATATGATTCTACTTCCGGAAAGCCCCATAGTCTCCTCCCAAACTCTCCTAGAACTGAGAAGCAACTTCAGCAAAGTTTTGGGATGCAAAATCAATGTAAAAAAATTTGTGACATTTTTATACACCAGATAACATACAAGCTGAGAGCCAAATCAAGAATGAAATCCCATTCACAATATCCACCAAAAGAATAAAATACCTAGGAATACAGATAACCAGGGAGGTGAAAGACCTCTACAATGAGTATTACAAAACACTGCTGAAAGAAATCTGAGACAGCAAAGCAAGTGAAAGACATTCCATGCTCAAGGATAGGAAGAATCAATATCATTAGAATGGCCATACCACCCAAAGCACTTTACAGTTTCGATGCTATCCCTATCAAACTCCCATTGACATTCTTCACAGAATTAGCAAAACAACCATTTTAAAATTCATATGGAACCAGAAAAGAGTCCAAGGAGGCAAGGCAATCCTAAGCCAAAAGAACAAAGCTGGAGGCATCATGCTACTCAACTTCAAACTGTTCTACAGGGCTATGGTAACCAAAACAGAATGGTACTGGTACAAAAACAGACACATAGACGAGTGGAATAGGTTAGAGAACTCAGAAATAAAGCTGTACACCTACAACCATCTGCTCTTCATCAAAGTCAACAATAACAAGCAATGGGAAAGGACTTCCTATTTAATAAACGGTGTTGGGATAACCGGCTAGCCATATGCAGAAGATTGAAACTGGATCCTTTTCTTCCACCATCAACTCAAATCAATTCACTGTGGCTAAGAGATTTTAATGTAAAACCTAAAACTGTAAAAACACTAGAAGAAAGCCACACTATGAAATACCATTCTGGACTTAGGCCTTAGCAAAAATTTCACGAGAAGTCTCCAAAAGCAATAGCAACAAAATAAAATACGGGCCTAATGAAACTAAAGAGCATATGCACAGCTAAAGAAACGCTCAACAGAGTAAACAGACAACTCACACAGTGGGAGAAAATACTGGCAAACTATGCATCTGACAAAGGTCTAATAGTCAGAATTTATAAAGAACTTAAACAACTCAACAAGCAAAAACTCAACAACCCTATTAAAAAATGGGAAAAGGACATGAAAGGATACTTCTCAAAAGAAGACAAACATGCACCCAACAAGCATATGAAAAAAATGCTCAATATCACTAATTATTAGAGAAATGCAATCAAAACCGCAATGAGAGATCATCTCACACCAGTCAGAACGGCGGTTATTAAAGTCAGAACATAACAGATGTTGGTGAGGTTGCAGAGAAAAGAGAATGCTTATCCATTCCTGCTGGGAATGTAAATTAGTTCAGCCACTGTGGAAAGCAGTTTGGAGATTTCTCAGAGAACTTAAAACACAGCTACCACTAAACCTGGCAATCTCAATACTGGTACATACCCCCCAAAAATAAAGTATTCTACCAAAGACACATGCCTGCCTATGTTCATCACAGCACTATTCACAGTAGCAAAGACATGGAATTAAACTAGATGCCCATCAATGGTGAATGGGATAAAGAAAATACGGTACATATACAGCATGGAATACTATGCAGCCATAAAAAGAACAAAATCATATTCTTTGCAACAATATGGATGCAGCTGGAGGCTGTTATCCCAAGTGAATTAATGCAGGAAGAGAAAACCAAATACTGCATGTTCCCACTTATAAATTAGAGCTAAAGGTTGAGTACACGTGGACACAAAGAGGGGAAGAACAGTCACCAGGGCCTACTTAAAGGTAGAGGGTATCAAGAGGGTAAGGAGCAAAACACTACCCATCAGGTACTATGCTCACTAGCTGGGTGATTAAATCATTTACACATCAAACTCCAGTGACATGCAATTTACTCACAAACAAACCTGCACATGCACCCTATGAACCTAAAATAAAAGTTGAAAAAGAAAATAAGAAAATCTTGGGTTCCCCGATGAAGAGTACTCAAAAAATTAAAAATAGAACTACCACTGCTGGGTATACATCCAAAAGAAAGGAAATCAGTGTACTGAAGACACCTCTCCACCTGCATTTTTACTGTAGCACTACTCAAAATGGCCAAGGTATGGAATCAACTTAAGTGTCCATCGGTGAGGCGGGTGGATCACGAGGTCAAAAGATCGAGACCATCCTGGTCAACATGGTGAAACCCCGTCTCTACTCAAAATACAAAAAATTAGCTGGGCATGGTGGCGCGTGCCTGTAATCCCAGCTACTCGGGAGGCTGAGGCAGGAGAATTGCCTGAACCCAGGAGGTGGAGGTTGCGGTGAGCCGAGATCGCGCCATTTTACTCCAGCCTGGGTAACAAGAGCGAAACTCCGTCTCAAAAAAAAAAAAAAAGGAAAATGACGTACATATACACAATGGAATATTATTCAGCCATAAAAGATGAAATCCTGTCCTTTGCAACAACATGGGTAGAACTGGAGGACGTTACATCAAGTGAAATGAGCCAGGTACAAACAGAAAGACAATGCATGTTCTCACTCATAAATGAAAGCTTAAAATAAAAGAACTCATGGAGATAAAGAATGCTGGTTACCAGAGGCTGGGAAGGAAAGCAGGTGGGGACTCCAGTCACGGAGCTCAAAAACAGTTAGTTAGAATGAATAAGGTCTAGTATTTGGTAGCATAATAAGTGATTATAGATAACAATTGTATATTTCAAAATAACTAGAAGAGTGGAATTGAAATGTTCCTAATACAAAGAAATAATAAATGCTTGAGGGGATGGATACCCCAATTACACTGATTTGATCATTACACATTGTATGCCTATATCAAAATATGTTGACCCCATAAACATATAAAACCATTATGTACCCGTAATGACGAATTTAAAATTAATAAAAAGAAAATCCTGGGTTCCAATCTCAGCCAGGCTACCATAGAACCTTCAGCAAGCCCTTTCTCCTGCTGCAGGCTCATCTGCTTTGTGTGAAGGTGGACTGAAGGATGTGGGCCATTTGTTTGATGTATGTGGACGTGGGGTATGGCAGGGACTTGGTTCAGAAGCTCTATATAAATGGATAACTATGGGAGTCACAGACCACGTGATTCCTTCCTGGAAGGATCACACATTCTGAAAAGCTTGGCTGAATTAAAAAGGAATGTCCTTCTCTCTGTGCCTCTCCAAGAACACAAAGGAGACCCAGTTCCTAGCCCTACACCACTTCTTCACATGTCCCATTTTCTTTCCTGCCCTTTCCAGAGACTCTTGATATGATAAGACCCTCAAAACAAGTCTCTACTCATCCCTTGGCCTGTGTCTCTCTGTGCTGCAGATGGAGTGGTCTTTTCTCATCAAGTCCTCTCTCTTCCTCCCCACTCTTCTTTCTGTCTCATCCACAGCACCCCACCCGCAATGCTGTATACCCCCAGGAGATTCATAGCTAACCTGGAAGCCACATGCTCCTCCCATGGAGCAGAGATGGGTGGGTAAAGGTCAGCATTGAGGAGATGTCCTTTAGCAGCTGGAGCTGGGGAGGCTGAGGAATTGAGGAATCCTCTTCGAGAATGAGCTGTGCCCAGCCTCAGATGGGCAGCTTAGAACGGGACTTCCTGCTGAGCTGTGTTCTCTACCCACAGGGTGACAGTGGGGGGCCTCTGGTCTGCACCCCAGAGCCTGGTGAGAAGTGGTACCAGGTAGGCATCATCAGCTGGGGAAAGAGCTGTGGAGAGAAGAACACCCCAGGAATATACACCTCATTGGCAAACTACAACCTTTGGATCGAGAAGGTGACCCAGCTGGAGGGCAGGCCCTTCAAAGTATTGAACACGAGAACCTCTGTCAGACAGAAACCTACAGGCTCCCGAGTCTCAGGAGTCCCAGAGCCAGGCTGCCCCAGATCCTGGCTCCTGCTCTGTTCCCTGTCCCACGTGTTGTTCAGAGCTATTTTATACTGATAATAAAATAGAGGCTATTCTTGTGACCAAGGGAGGGTGTGTGAGAATGCCTCCCCAGCAGAGGATCTGGCTGCAGCTTAGGGCTGAAGGATGGAACCGGAGACTGGGAGTGGGACAGTCAGAAAGTCAGGCTGGAGCCCCGGTTTGGGGACTGCACTTTGGGTCTGTGGATTAGTCAGGACTCTTTGCATTCCAGGTGACAGTCACCTAATTCCAACTGACTTCAGCCAAAATGGAGCATTTGTGGATACATATAACAACAGCAACAACAAAAAACCCATCGAACAAATATCCAGGGCTGGCATGATGACATCAGGCGTGGCTGAGTCGAGGGGCTGAAGGGTGATGGCAGGGACTGTTGTCTGTGGCTGTTAGCCTCAAAAGGGCTTCTCAGTGATGGCCATGATGAGAACAAAGAATTCCCCCTTGTGCTGGGAAGTTACTCTCTTTGTTCTATGCAGGCCTTCAATGGATTGGACAAGGCCCATCCACCCAATGGAAGGCAATCTTCTGATTCAAACATTATCAATTTAAATGTCAACCTTATCCAAAGACGCCCTCCGAGTTGACACAGGAGATGAACCACCACACTGCCCAGGCAGCCTTCACATAGTCTCTTACATCACTCCCGCATGTCAGAATGAACGTGCTTATGCTCACCCTACCTTAACGACAATAACGTATTGTCATCCTTCTGTTGAGCAACCTTCTTGCTTCCTGAGGACCCCACTGATATGGTTTGGCTGTGTCCCCACCCAAATCTCATCTTGAATTGTAGCCCCCATAATTCCTACGTGTTGTGGGAGGGACCCAGTGGGAGATAATTGTGTCATGTAGCATCTTCCCCATACTATTCTCATGGCAGTGAATATGTCTCACGAGATCTGACGGCTTTATGAGGTTTCCCCTTTTGCTTGGCTTTCATTCTCTCTTGCCTGCCACCATGTAAGATGTGGCTCTTGCCTTCCGCCATGATAGTGAGGCCTCTCCAGCTACAAGGAACTGTGAGTCCATAAACTTCTTTTTCTTTATAAATTACCCAGTCTTAGGTATGTCTTTATCAGCTGTGTGAAAATGGACTAACACACCCACTTTTCAAAATCACCTTTCTTCCGTTCCCTATGCTGGGCCTCCCCCTTTTGGAGCAGGCAGGCCTAGGCTCCCCTTTCCCTCACCTCTCAAGCTGTTGCCAGGTCTGTCTTCTGGCTCATCCTGGAGCCAAGTTGACGGTGCTCCCCACTTGCTCTCTCCTTCATGCTCAGAGGCTCTTGCGTCTTCTTTCAGCTGATTTCTCTCCATGGCTCAGCCCTGCTATGTTCCACCAGTAGGTGGAAAGGCACATCTGCACCAGGGAGGACTCCCCAACCCTGCAGCATGCAGTTTGTCAGGCTGGTGTGGGGTGGATCACCATTTACAAGAAGCCCTTTGAGAACGGGCTCCTGTCTTCTGCTCATGTAGACCCAGTGCTGTCGCATGCCTCTTTCCTCCAGATTCAAATTTCCTGGGCCACCACCAAAGATGCAGAGGCACTTCAGGAAATGCAAATCTTTACATGGAAGCTTGGGCTTTTCCTTGTGACCTACAGCCTGGGTGAGTGCTCTTGAGAAAGAGATTGTGAAAAAAGGCTTCCTAGATCTCCTTTCCCCACTCTAACCCTGCTCCTCCAACGGTCCTACAGCTACAATCTCTAGAAGTCATTTTTCAGAAGGTCCTGAGAGCCTGGGGCTCAGGTAGGCCCAGTGGAGTGCAGCCAGCCAGAATGGCCATCTCAGGACATCACCAGTGTCCACTCCACCTTCCTGCTCACTGCACTCTGACTTCTGCATGGGGGCCCTTCCTTTTCATCCACTCTCCAATATGCATAGTTCTGGATGGCTGGCCCTTTGCTGGAGCCTGGGGTGGGCGTAGGACTCGAGCCTGGCCTACGAGGACATTGCTTTTGGCCACAGGGATGGGCTGTGGGATTTATGGGTCATAAGAGCGAGACCAAGACTTCTGCTGGAGTTATCAGGAACAAGACCCTCTCTCCTGGGACTGCCAAGATGGTAGGGTGCATGTTGAAGTTACTGCTCACGTGAAGGCTGCTGGGGAGTCTGGTGGTTCCTCTTATATGTCAACTTGGAGGGAATCTTTGAATGAGATTATGTTTAAATTGGTAAACTTTGAAGAAGCAGATCACCCTCCATCATGGGGTGGGCCTCATCTAATCCGCTGAAGGCCTGAATAGAACATAACAGATTGGCCTCCCTGCACAAGAGGGAATTCCTCAGCAGCGCACCTTCGGACTTTATCTGCATTGTCAGCTCTTCTGGGGCTCTGCCTGTCGGCCTCTAAACCAGAGCTGCACCATTGGCTCTGCTGTGTCTCGAGCCTGACAGTCCACACCCCAGGTTTGGGCTGGCCAGTCTCTGTAATCAGGAGAGCCAATTCCTTAAAATAAACAGCTTCCTCTCTATCCCTCTATCTATATATTTATATCATCTATATCTACATTTATATCTCATCTCTATATCAGCTATCTCTATCTATCTATCTGTCTGTCTATCTACCATCTATCTCTGTCTGTCTACCTGTCTATCTACCTGTCTATCTCTATCTGTCTGTCTATCTATCTATCTACCTGTCTATCTACCACCTATCTCTATCTGTCTGTCTGTCTACCTGTCTATCTACCATCTATCTCTCCTATTCATTCTGTTTTTTTCTGGAGAACCCTGACTAATAGTGGGGAAGAGCTTCTGTACCGTGAAGGGACTTCTTAGATAATGAGCTGGAAGCAATGTCGCTATTTGAGTTTTCTTTTTTGGGACGTGGTCTCATTCTCTCCCAGGCTGGAGAGCATTGGCATGACAGCTCATTGCCACCTAGATCTCAGGCCATCCTCCCAACTCAGCCTCTAACAGCTGGGACTACAGGCGCACATCACCACACCTGGCTCATTTTTAAAAACTTTTTTATAAAAAAGTTTTTATAAACTTTTTTATACATCTCACTATGCTGCCCAGGCGGGTATCAAACTCTAGGACTCAAGTAATCCTCCCACCATGGCCTCCCAAAGTGCTAGGATTACAGGCGTGAGCCACTGCACCTGGCCGTTTCACCAGTGAATGCAATGCTTTGTCATGATATGGAAATTGTCGGTTTAAACATTATCCATTCATTGTGATTAGTCAGGCTACAGGATTATCAAGTGTGATCCACCAGAGTTTTCACACCTAGAGCTGCACTGTCTAAACTCCACTGTGGTGCCCCAGTGCAGATGCATGGGGACAAGACACCCAGAGACATCTGTTGGACATCAAGGGAAACAACAATGTCTGCTGGACGTGGAGCTCACCACTACTACTAAGATGTTTAAACTCAACAACTTAATAAATGCAATTTTTAGGTATTTCTTTCGGCCTAGAAGCACCATGAGAACAAAAGGGCTAAGACACTAAGGGTTCGTGAACTGGGAAAGTTTGAAAACCTCTAGTTTAATGGATAATTGCTGACGTTAATGTTTTGTATTTAAGAATAAGGGGTGAGGCCAGGTGTGGTGGCTCACGTCTGTAATCCCAGCACTCTGGGAGGCCGAGATGGGTGGATCACGAGGTCAGGAGATCGAGACCATCCTGGCTAACATGGTGAAACCCCATCTTTACTATAAATACAAAAAAATTAGCTGGGCATGGTGGTATGCACCTGTAGTCCCCACTACTTGGGAGGCTGAGTCAGGAGAATCCCTTGAACCCCGAAGGTGGAGGTTGCAGTGAGCTGAGATCACGCCACTGCACTGTAGCCTGAGCAAGACTCCATCTCAAAACAAAACAAAAAGAATAAAGGTGAGTCGTTACAAGAGTTTTGTGGTGGGCAATCTGAGAGTAGCCTGAACGTCTCCTTAAAGATGACCTCCTGCAGCAGGGGACGTGAAAAAGAATCTCTAGAGAACTCTAAGCGTCCTTACAGAGTAGAAATCCTCCATTTTACATTTGCAAAGAATGTTGAGGTGCACCTCTGCCTGCTATAGGATGAAAGTCTTTTTGTGCACCCCTGGAAGAACAGTGGTACGGGAGGTGAGGTTCTTCACTGGGAACACAGAAGGCAGCAGTCAATATAGTGAATCAACTCACATCCATGGAACACCTGAGGTCTCCTTCCGCAGGGGCCCATGGCTGCGTGGACTTCTCACTCCCACAGCGTCCAAGGGTCAGCTGTGTTTTATGTTTCCCGAGTCCGCCTGCATACCCATTTTTCTGGCCAGCATCACAAAAGCCAAGTACAATTCAGGCTCCTTTTCCGTCTTCTCTGTCTCCTCTTTTCCTTTCTCTGATTGGAGATATTCATCCTTTCCTTCTTCACCCTCAATCTCTTGTTCCTTTTATGTCCTCTATGGATTCGGAGGATTCCTTCAGCCTCCTGCCTTCAATGAGTCACGCCTCCAACCATAGCAACTTAGTTTCCATTTCTCCCAGAAGGAGCAACAAGGTCTTCCATCCTCCCTGATCCCGCCTATGGCTGTGGTTTCTCTGGATGATCAGTAGAGACAGGGCAAGGGGGAACGGATTGCAGGAACGCAAGGGAATTTTGGGAAACTGATGGGAAGGTTCTGTACTTTTGTTGAGATGATGGCTTCACGGGTGAATGCATAGGTCAAAACTCTCACTACACTACACATTTCAGACACACTCAGTTTACTGTATTAATCTAAACCTTAATAGGGTTGTAAAAAGGTATGAGTGTTGGACATCTGTGACTCTTTTGTGCTCTGAATTAAGAAACTGTCTCCAACATGCTATGAGAACTTATCTAGAAATCTGGCCTTGATCCTTTTGTAAAGTTGGCATCTCAGTAGTTACCAGATCCAGGGATGGAGTCATAGAATGAAAGAACTGTAAATACCCTTAGGAGTGGTCTGGCCCAGACCTTTCATTTACAAGTGAGGAACCTGAAACCCACAGAGGTCAGCGATTTGTCCAGTCACCCAGCTACTTTGTGGCAAGGTCAGGGTTGGAACTTGGGTGTCCTGACTCAGTCACTGGTCTGCAAACTCCAGGAAGGGATTGTGGCTCCAGGAAGTTCAGCTGTGGTCATGAGCCAAAGGATCACACAGCCAGAGCCCAGCACAGTGCCTGGCACAGAGAGCCTTGTGTGAATCACGTGTGTGCTGGTAAACCAAAAATAAAATTCTAAGCCTCCCAACCAGCAGAATGGACCCCTTCTCTCAACAAAGGGCCTTCCAAAGTTAACCTGAAGCATTAGTTCAAAAGGCCATGATGGGAACAGGAATGAGGCGTGCCTCATTATGCCCTCCTCCTCCTCCTTTTGGAATTCAGGCACCGCTAACAAGCTTTAACGTTAAAACAGAGACATTCAGATAGGCCAACCAGAGTCTTTCTAGCGGTAAGACATCACATGACAGATAGCAGGCCCTGAAAGAAATCAACACAGTTTTCCCCAAAATAAATTTCTTTGACATATTTTGAAATGACTCGGCAAAGCTGTGTCTTGTGGGGAAAACATTCTGCAGAGAATCCTCTTCCCTTTCCAGATATTTTCCGTGATCCAGGAGAAAATTAAGAGTCTGGCACCTTTTTAAGTCCGATAAACATTTACAATCCGTCCTCTCTGAAGTCTGCTACGTGGAGGTTTCATCTGCGTAATAAAAACCTCGGTCTCCACAACTCCTTATCGTAACCCAGACGCTCTTTTCTATTGATTCCAGGTCTTAAGTCTTCCAACCAACTGCCAATCAGAAAATCTTTGAATCTACCCAGGACCTGTAAACACCCCTCCCCAACCCCAGCTTCAAGTTGTCCCATCTTTGTGGATTGAACCATCTTACATGTATTGATCGACGTCTCACATCTCCCTAAAACGCATAAAAACAAGTTGTATCCTGCCAACCTTGGGCACGTGTTCTCAGGACCTCCAGGACTGTCCTGGTCATGGTCCTCATATTTACGTCAGAATACATCTCTTCAAGTATTTTACAGAGTCTGACTCGTCGTCAGCAGCTCTTCCCTTCCAAGTGCTTGTACCACTGCCTGTTGCTCTGCAGCAGCGGGGCACCCAGGGTCAGAAAACTGACCGTGCACTCTGTCAGCCCAGCCTCACAAACAGGACCCGGTGGCCTGGACCCATGCTTCTCGGCCATCTGTGAGAAAAA
This sequence comes from Leontopithecus rosalia, assembly GCA_028533165.1. NCBI lineage: Eukaryota > Metazoa > Chordata > Mammalia > Primates > Cebidae > Leontopithecus > Leontopithecus rosalia. Next base: position 7,604,302 of record CM052661.1, on the reverse strand, counting down.
GACCAGGGCTCCTGGTTTTGCTTTGTTTGAAATTTTCAACTTATTTCAAACCAAAATTTTCATAAAACATAAAATTGAACTATTCGAAAAACAAAATAGAAAACGAACACATAAAATGAAATGCAGCCCACACTATTATTTTTTTTTGAGACAGGATCTCACTCTATCACCCGGGCTGGAGGACCCTGGTGCAATCATGACTCACTCCAGCCGCAGCCTCCCAGGCTCAGGTGACCCTCTTGTCTCAGCCTTCTAAGTAGCTAGGACCACAGGTGTGCACCATCATGCCTGCTAATTTTATTTTAGGTAGAGATGGGGTCTCCATGTTGCCCAGGCTGCAAACTTTATAATTGCAGTCAACCCACATAACCCAGTTAACTTTGTTAAGTTGCTGTAAAGGTTTCTACTAAGCATTTCCTTCCATTTCTATGCTTATCCCTTCATGGGCCAGTAACAAGTTGTTTGCAGACCAGTAGTTATCTCTGCTCCACAATTCCAGAAGCATTTCCCTAGAAGGCCCAGACTTTAATCACCAAGAAATACAGGCCACCTGGCTACCAAGCCCAGGCTTTCTAAGGTATAGGAGGATCACATCAGAATATGGATTGAATTGGAATGAAGCTTTTGGTGTGGCTCATGACCCATCGTTTGAATTGAGACTGTAGACACTGATGTATTATTCATTGTCTTGAGCAGTAAAAACTCACCAAGCTTCTCAGTGTCCTAGCCCAGAATAGCTTGATTGGGTACCGTTCCTCTGCAACGCAAAGTGCCTGTTTAATTCTCAGTTCTGCATTTTTACATCAGAACCGGCCCAGTAAGAGGCACCTTCTATCTTTAGTTCCCGGCTTATTGCTCTTTGCTTAGGTGTGAATGCTGGGCCCCTCCCTGCAGAGCTTCTCGCCAGAGCACTGTCCCCAGATTACCCCGAGACTCAGATGCTATGTGAGCAGCTGCCGGGCACAGATGGGGAGAGGAGGGCAGCGCCCATCTGAGCTCCAAGGAGCAAAGCCAGGCCTCGGTGTCACCTATGCCCGGGGGAACTAGGCTCCCCTGAGCAGAGCCATGGTAACCAGGTCAAGTCCAGAATGAAGCTGGCCATGGCTCAAAGCTTAGCCCTGGGAACGTGAGCCTCGGAGACCCAGGTCCCTGGCCTGTAAAGTGAGAATCATTGCATGGACAGAGTAAGGCTACTGAGGCTGTGACGATGCAGAAAACACTACGAGCAAAGCCTGCCAAGCACCGAACACTCAGGGAATGAAACGGCGCCAGGGAAAGCTGAGCCACAAGACCCCAGGGTGGCCTCAGACCCTTAGAACCCTCGGGCTACCCAGTTCCCTGTCTCAGCACCAAGTCCCTCCCTGCGACAGGGTCAAGTCCCCTTGACATTATTCATCAATCCCGGCAGCTTGAATGCCTCTGCAGTAACAGGGCACCCAGCGTCAGAAAACAACATACACTCTGTTGACCCAGGCTCTGCGAGCTCCAAAGCCTTAGACTTGGATCCACAGGGCAGCCACGGTGCTCCCACTGCCCTCTCCAGGAAGCCCTCCTGATCACACATGGAGAACTCAACACTTACAGGCAGCCCTCTACGTTTTCCAGACAAAAACAGAGTCCTACTCTGTTGCCCAGGCAGAAGTGAAGTGGCCCGATCATGGCTCACTGAAGCCTCTTCCTCCCAGGCTCAGGTGATCCTCGAACCTCAGCCTCCTGAGTAGCTGGGAACACAGGAGCGTGCAACCACACCTGGCTCATTATTTGTCGTAGATACAGGGTCCCTGTGTGTTTCCAGCCTGACCTTGCACTCCTGGGCTCAAGTGATCCTCCCACCTTAGCCTCTCAAGGTGCTGGGATTACAGGTGTGAGCCACCGTGCCTGGCCCAGCCCTCTGCTATGACCAAGAGTACAGAATCCTGCGCTGAGCCACGTCAGCCTGGCTGTGGCCCAGCAGATGGCGGCGTGCAGGCTGGAAGTCCAGGCTCTGGCTTCATGTGTGATATCCTCAAGCCACACATCTCAGCTCCTGCAGTTACCCCTCCATGTATAGCTCCACAACTCCCGCCGTCCTTGTTCCTCCCCTGAGAAGACAACTTTCCTCCTAACACTCTTCCCAGAGTGAGCACGAGGGGCCGCGCGGTGGTCCAGGCGTGTGCCAGCTGTGGGCTCTGACACAGGGCCATCAGCCCTCACCCAAACACTGGGCCTCCAACAATGACCCCACCTCCCCGAGCGCCAAGGTCCTTTCTCTCCCCGCTGAGCTTCCGGCGGCCTGCAAGCCTGCACTGTTTTGCAGAGCTGCTTCTAGACTCATCCCCATCCCACACTCCCCAGAAGTGGACCCCAAGCTCACCTTTCTGAACCCTGGAATGTGCGAGATTCCCAGGGCCCTCAGCCTCAGCCCCTGCCTTCCTCTTTCTGACCCTGCAGCTGCCTCGCCCCATGCCTGGGCCTCCCGGGGCCCTGCTCCTCCTGTCCCCCCACTTCAGCAGGCACCACCCAGGCTCGAAGCCCCAAGCTGGTTTCCCTTCCCTTCCCACTCCCTTTCCCTCATTTTCTCTCCTTCCCTTGCTCCCTGTCCCTTTCTCTCCCCGCCTTCTCTCCCCCTCCCCTTCTCTCCCCCCTTCTCTCCCCCCCTTCTGTCCCCCCTCCCCTTCTGTCCCCCCTCCCCTTCTCTCCCCCCTCCCCTTCTCTCCCCCTCCCCTTCTCTCCCCCCTCCCCTTCTCTCTCCCCCTCCC
>CM052661.1:7564772-7601064 GCA_028533165.1 Leontopithecus rosalia | reverse complement strand
CTCCACTGGTAACGCCATGCACAACTCCAGGACAGTGTCAAAACCATGAGGGTGACCTTGGTACCATCCACAGAACTTGTTCAGATTTCTTTTTTCTTTTTGAGACAGGGTCTCACTTTGCCACCCAGGCTGGAGTGCAGTGGTGCGAACACAGCTCTCTGCAGCTTCCACCTTGAGGGTTCAAGCAATCCTCCTCTTAGCCCTCAAGTAGCTGGGACTACAGGCGTGCACTACCGCCCCTGGCCTAGCTTCCCCAGATTTCACTGGTTTACATGCATGTGGGTCTGTATAGTTCTGTGCAACATTCTCATGTGTGTAGATTCGTGTGACCGTCACAAGTGACAATAGCAAGTCCTGCTTCATGACCATAGGGCAATGACATTCCTGGAGTTACCCTTCAGGCTCCATCCCCATTCCTAACTCCAGACAGCCACTCAACCGTTCTCCATCTCTGATGCTGATATTTCAAGAATGTTATTTTTTATTGTGGGTAGAGGTCTAACCATCAAGCCACTCTCCATGCCAGAAGCCAGAATTATCTTTCTTTCTATTTTTTTTTCTGTTGTTGTTGTTGTTTTGAGACGGAGTTTCGCTCGTTACCCAGGCTGGAGTGCAGTGGCGCCATCTCGGCTCACCGCAACCTCCGCCTCCTGGGTTCAGGCAATTCTCCTGCCTCAGCCTCCTGAGTAGCTGGGATTACAGGCACGCGCCACCATGCCCAGCTAATTTTTTGTATTTTTAGTAGAGAAGGGGTTTCACCATGTTGACCAGGATGGTCTCGATCTCCTGACCTTGTGATCCACCCGCCTCGGCCTCCCAAAGTGCTGGGATTACAGGCGTGAGCCACCGCGTCCGGCCCTTCAAGAATGTTATTTAGACAGAATCACACATTCTTAAAGAGCAATTTTGAGACTGGCTTCTTTCACTCAGTGCAGTTTCCTTGAGATCCTCCCAAGCTGTCATGTGCAACAAGAGTCCGTTGTCTCTGCTGCTGAGCAGACCTCCCTGGCACGGATGGAGCACGGTTTGTTTCACCACTCGCCCGTGAAGGAACATCCGGATGGTTTCCAGTTTGGAGCTTTCCCAAAGAAAGCTGCCATGAACATTCAGGTGCAGGTTTTCATGTGAACATAGCTTTTCCTTTCTCTGGAATAAATGCCCAAGAGGGCAAATGCAGAGTTCTATGATAATTGCATTTCAGCTTGATGCTGTTGCCTTTTGGTTTGGGGAGGTAGTTTTTTGAGACAGTATCTCACTCTGTCACTCAGGTTGGAGTGCAATTGTGCAATTGTAACTCAGTGCAGCCTTGGATTCCTGCACTCAAGCCATCCTCCCCTCTCAGCGTCCCAACTAGGTGGGACTAGAGGTACATCACTGTGCCCTGCTGATTTCTCACTCTCTTTTTTTCTGGTGGAGAAGGTGTTGTTGTTTTAACTGTCCTGTGACTCTCCTGTGCAGCCAGGGCTGAGTACTGCTCTAAAAGCCAAACTGAGGCATCCCAGATGTGGCAGAAATGTCAGCTCACGAAGCTGAGGTCTTCATTTCATCCACACGTAATACAAGGCAATCAGTTATTTCCAGGGATAGTTCCTGGGAAGTCTTTCTGAATCATCTTCCAGGTACCGAAGTGGGCTGTTTCCTCTGCCTTCTTACTGTACTTACGTGTGGGCCACTCAGATGTGAGCTCAGAAGAATGTGAGTGTCCACACTGACATCTACACAGACCTCAGGGGTAGCAAACGGGCCTAAAATGCAGCTGACTGGGGGGTCTGACCGAGCTCTATGACTGGGGACAGTTGTTCTCTGACTGCTGGCATCACGTCTTGGAAGCAGAGGGGATTTTCTTCAGAATAGAGCTCTTTTGCCATAGCCCAGGGTTCCTGTACCCTGAGCCTCATGCTGGAACTTGTAAATAATCGAAGTCAAGACAGTTTCTTTCCCAAGGGGTGTGACTTCTCTGGGCACCCTTGAGTGTTCTGGGACGAAAGTACCATGTCTTTTCCAGCTATGAGGCGCAAACAGCATTTGCAGCTGGTGAAACTGCCTTTGCAAAATTATAACTGAGGAAATTAGGACCGCGAAATACATCAGACTTAACCAGCTCCATCTTGTTTCTAACCGCTGAGCTGTCCCTGTTCATTAGTGGGCATAGGCCATACCAACTTTGAGAAGGAATTCAGTTCATGGTTTAATCGTGAAACAAAATTGATAAGAGCCCTTTCCCCAGAAGACCTCTTCTTGCCTGGGGACCAGTCTGCCTTTGAAGGACTAACAAAGTCGCTGCAAGATTAGAAATTAGTTTAGGAGTCATGCGGCCTCTGGCTCCAAGAGTCTGAACCTCCCCAAATTGCTCCTGGGGGAAACATCACTATTGAAAACTTAAAATTAGTGCTTGAGACATGTGGCAGACCCTGTACCCTGTGGATCAGCTGACACCACCCAGACCGGTGATCTGGCCCAATGAGTTCTGCCATCACACCCAGGAACAGAAGACAGCAAGAAAACTCACTTCGACCCCCTATGATTCCATCTCCAGACTGACCAAATAGCACTGCCCACCTCTGAGCCCCTATCCACCAAATCCACCTTAACAACTCTAATCTGGCTGGGCAAGATAGTTCACACCTGTAATGCCAGCACTTTGGGAGTTCGAGGCGGGTAGATCATGAGGTCAAGAGATTGAGACCATCCTGGCCAACATGGTGAAACTCCATCTCTACTAAAAATATGAAAATTAGCTGGGTGTGGTGGTGCACACCTTTAGTCCCAGCTACTCAGGAGGTTGAGGCAGGAGAATCACTTGAACCTGGGAGGAAGAGATTATTGCAATGAGCTGAGATTGCACCACTGCCCTCCAGCCTGGCAACAAAGCAAGACTCTGTCTCAAAAAAAAAAAAAAACCCTCTAATCCCTAAATGCTTGGGGAGACGATTTAAGTTGAGGACTAAGCTCTGACTTTTTTTAATCTTGCCCAAATTTCTACCTAAGGGGTCTAGGGAGCCATGCCCTACAAACCATACATTCTCATCAGATGGGTCTTATTTGACTGTATATATTATGACTTACTTTTCAGTCTTACTCTGGTATAACAGCTATAGACAAGGAAAAAATATTTAACCCCAAAATAGATTTCCTTGCCGTACCTTGAAATTGCCCTGCAAAGTCTCTTATGGGAAAAATCCACATTCTATAAAGAATCCCCTCCCGCTTGTTTTCCTTCCTTTCTTTCCAGATCCAGAGCCAGGTACCCTTTTATGTCTGATGAGAGACACTTTATAACCTGCTCTCTGTCTGAAGTCTGCTACCTGAAAGATTCCTCTGCACAATAAAATATGGTCTCCACAATCCTTTACCTTAACCTAGGCATGCCTTTCCATCGATCCCAGGTCTTCAGATAAACTCAACCAACCGTCAACCAGAAAATGTTTAAATTTGCCTATGGCCTGGAAGCCCAAGCATTGACTTGTCCCACCTTTCTGAACCAAACGATGTATTTCTTAAATCTGTTTGATTGGTGTCTTACACCTCTTTAAAATATATAAAACCAACCTGTACCCCGACTACCTTGGGCACATGTCACTCATATTTGGCTCAGAATAAATCTCCAGATGTTTGACAGAGTTTGACTCATTTCCTCGACAAAGTAATAAAACTCCCGTCTCGCGCACAGCCGCTGTGTGTGAATTACTCTTTCTCCCTTGCAATCCCCCTGTCTTGATACATTGGCTCTGTCTAGGCAGCCGGCAAGGTGAACCCATGGGGGGTCACACTGGGGACCTTGGCAGGACTTCCTTGGACACATTTCCTGGAATGCAGCCTGAAAGCAAGGCCTGGAGTCCCGGAGTCTGAGCTGCTTTCGGCCTCCCCTCCAGAGAGAGCTACGCCTGCAGCCGCCGTTCGGATGCCCATGGGCACCTGTCGCCCGGGCGGCACTTGTCTAGGGCCCCACGCACTGCGCAGATGACAGCACCCGCAGCAGAGGCCGGGTCCACCTGGCAGTGAAACATGTCACCCCGCCTCCCAGCATCTGACTCTCCTCACCTCACAAAGCCCCCGGAGCATTTCCTCCCAGAGGAGCTGCGGGATTTCCCACCAACCCATCGCGGCCCCTCTGCCAGGGCCGCCCCCTCCGCACTCCGGAGCCCCAACCTGGGGGCGGGGGCGAGCCAAAGGCCAAACAAAAACAAAACAAAACAAGGGAAACCAAAGCAAACAAAAGAATTCCCCTGGCCTCCCCCTAAGCACAAAAGAGCAGGCTTGTGGGAAGAGGGAAGCCAAGCCAGGGGGGCTGGGGGTCCCCCATTGTTCTCTTCTCCAGCCTGGTGATGACAATCCCAGCCCCGTGGGTTACAGCCCCCTCCCTGGCAGCGGCACCCCTCCTCTTTTCCCACCTCAGACGCCCCAGGCAGATGTTCATAGGCCCCGAGCGGTTCCCACAGGAGGAGGAAGTGAGAGCTCACAAAAGGCCCTGCTTTTCCTTGAGGAAGCAGAGCGGCTTTTCAGTGTCAGACTCCCGCAAGGACGGGGGACAGGGAGGCCTGGGCCCAGGGGACCGCTGGGAGAGGAGCTGCCTCTCCGGAGGAAGGGAGGGCATTGTCGCCCCTGTTTACGGCGCTCGCGGGGGTCCTGACCTTGCTACTTGTCAACAGGCTGCCCCCCCCCACCAACCCTTGCGCATTGTGGAGCTGCCCATTCAGAATTTTGCCTGGGGTGGCTGGGTTTTGGCTTTGCAGCCCTTCCGCACTGGCTCACTTGGATCAGAAGGCCAGATCTCTTTCCCTTTGCCCTGGAGCCAGCTTCGTACCCCGGCTCTGTGGGCTTGAGGTTCTGTTAACCCTTCAAAGAGCAAGAGAAGGCTTGCCGCCCTCCCCAACAACAGGTGCAGCCAGCCCAGACCCCAGCCCTATCTTCATAGTATTGGTGGGGACAGGACACCGGGTTCCAGAAAGGGCCTGGGCAAAGAGCAGTTTGGGAGATTGGTGGCACGCAAGAGAGGTTGCAGGGGCAAGAGGGTGGCATCTTAGGGGCTGAGGCTGTCCTGAGAAAGGGCCAACTCTCTGCAGCCACAGGGACACAATCTGATGAGACACATGTCTCCAAAGGAACATCGACCGACCAGGCAGAGGGCAGAGGGAGCTGCCACTTGGAAAGTCCTGGAAATTCCATGGAAGGCAGAGGAGTCAAGTGGACTGGAGAGGCCAGGCCTGGAGAAGACCAAGGCACCGTGATGCCATTGGTGGTGGCAGGTGGTGGATGGGGGGCGGTTCCTGATCTATCAGGGGCTGCCATGTAGCAGACGGGCATGTTTACTCTGAGTAACTCAAGGGCAGACCCTGGAACCAGGGTGGAAACTCCCAGAAGCCTAGCACCTGAGCATTCAAATCCGGTCGCACCTGTGCATTCAAATCCGATTCACCCGTCACCGATCCCTCTCACCTCCTGTCTTCTCTTCTGGCCCTCCAGGCTCCAGCTCAGAAAACCCATGAGCTGCAGGCTCCCCTCTCTGGAAGTAGCTCCCTCTTCCTGGTGATATCTACCTCCCACCTGCCCCCAACACAGCCCATGTCCCCATGAGTCCAACTGGTAACTGTTTTACAGCTCACTTGCCCTGAGGAAGCTTCTCTGATGGGTGTTGAAGGCTCTGTCCTCAACATCCTCTGTCCTCAACAACTTCTGTCCTCAAGGCAGCCACAGCTCCTCCACTTTGTACCTGTTGTTTGCCTGGCAGATGTGTGGTACCCCAGGTGTTCCTGAGCAGCCCCTGTCATTTAGGTTTCTATTCCATAGTGTGGGTGTGCATGTGGGTGCATGCATATGTGTGTGCCATGTGTGTATGTATCATGCATGCATGTGTGTGCATGTGTGCCTATATGTGTGGGCATGCATGTGTGTGCCTGTGTGTGCATGTGTGCCTGTGTGTGGGCATGCATGTATGCATTTGTGTGCATGTGTGCCTGTGTGTGGGCATGCATGTGTGTGCCTGTGTGTGTGCATATATGCCTGTGTGCATGGGCATACATGTGTGCGTGTGTGCATGTGTGTGGGCATGCATGTGCATGCATGTTTGTGCCTGTGTGTGTGCCCATGCATGTTTGTGCATGTATGTGCCTCTGTGTGTGCCCATGCCTGTATGTGCATGCATGTTTGTGCCTGTGTGCGTGCACCCTCAGGTACTACAGGTGGCTGGGTGCCCTGGATGAGGTGATTTTCCCCTATAGCCCGTTTCTTCTTCAGAGGTTTCCTTTGGCTTATTGCTAATCTGTTCGCTTTTCTCCAAGAAGCCCCCCACCTTAAAGTGACAGAGATGATTGGGATTTGAGAGAAGAGGAATCTTCTGACTGGCAGAAACACAGATCATCCTGGGAAGCCCTTCCGCACCACGCAAAGACATGCCCATGGGGTTCTCACGGTGACTCTGTGGCACAGCGGGTAGTACTGCCCGTTTGGCAGCATGGCTGGGGATCAGGGCTGGGATCCTGGCTCAGCCTCTGCAGCTGTGTGACCTAGGGCAAGGTCAACCTCCCTGAACCCAAACATCCTTAGGTGTAAAATGGGGCTGTTAGAATCTATCAAAGGATATTAGGAGCATTTGATGAGATAAAGTAAGCCTCGAAGCACAGCTGGAGATCGATGTGTCAGCCCCTCCTTGCCTCCTTGACCTCCCAAGAGGGCCAGTGGACAGCCAGGGCCACAGAGAGCAGAGCTGGTCTACAGAGGCCCCTTTGCCCAGCTGTCCCACCCCGAGGCCGGCTCTAATGTGACACACCGAGGTCTGGGACCAGGAGTAATTAGGGTTATTAGTGTATTTTCTTTTCCACTTTTCACTTCCAGCAGCAGCCAAACTAGCAACACCCCAGACCAGAGCTAAGAAGGCAGACAAGGGGAACCTGGACCTTTCTGAGAAGCCACAGTGGACCGAGGGTCCCACAACGTCACAGAACCTCACCTTCCAGGGACCCGCCCACCCTGCGTCTCTGACCCCCTCCAGTCTGGTCCTCATTCACTCATTCCTGCGGGCACTGTTGGAAGAGCCCTGGCACAGATAGGCAGAGAACTCGTCCTACCCCAGCCCTGTCCTCGCGGCGTTGGCAATCCATGCGGCCCCTCCCCTTGGCTACAAGCAGCTAAGTAAGGAAGAAACCAGAAAAATGCGGCTTTGCTGGGAGCAGTGGCTCATGCCTATAATCCCAGGGGGCCCAGGCGGGCGGATCACTTGAGGCCAGGAGTTTGAGACCAGCCTGGCCAACAAGTCGAAACCCATCTCTACTAAAAATATAAAAATTAGCCAGGCATGGGGCAGGGTGGGCTGGGAGTGCCTGTAATCCCAGCCACTTGTGAGGCTGAGGCAGGAGAATCATTTGAACCAGGAGGCAGAGGTTGCAGTGAGCTGAGATCATGCCATTGCACTCTAGCCTGGGTGACAGAGTGAGACTCCATCTCAAAAAAGAAAGAAGGAAGGAAGGATGGAAGCCAGCCAGCTTCCCACAAGCTACTTGCACTGGGGAGGGGACCAGTGCACCCAGCAGCCCTGGGGCTCTCCCCATCATTCCCATAGCAGTTATCCCATGGTGGAGTCGGAATCCAAAGGCAACTGAGTCAGGATCCAGATCCAACTCCCCCCAAGGCCAGGACCTCTCCCTGCCAAGAAAAGAAGGGCGAGAACTCATCGATTGCAGGATCATCGAGACCCAGAAGAGAAAAGCGTGGTTTCTCCCTGGCAAATCCCCTTCCCATGTTTGGGCAGAGGCAGGACCAAGCCACTGGCCGTGGTCAGACACGACACAGGCTCCTCTGTGCACCTTCTCCAGCACAGCTTTCTTCTTGAGCTTTCCTGTCTGTCCTTGTAGAATCCAGTTTAATTAAGATTCCCGCTAGCCACCTCGGCGGCAGACCACTCCTCCTCTACCCCACCCCCCGGTGGTGTTTGGTCACCCTGGCCTGCCTTCAGTAAGGATCTGGTAGGTCGGTTTTGTGGATCCCCTCCCCTTGATATCTCCCCTTAGTGATTTTCCCCCACTGACCCCCAACCTGCTCTTTGGTGGTGAATCCCCACCTACTCTCACGTTCCAAGTTGGGCCAATCTCTCTCCTCTATTGTGATTGTCTTGCAACCTGCCTAGATAGTCCTGAGTAAAGCCTTCCTTACCCCTTAAACAAGCGTCAAAATAATTTTTCCTTCAACAAGTAGTATTAGGAGCAAGCACAGACAGATGCATATGTGCTCTGGTCGGGTGCTCTATTGAGTTGGTGTTTGCATATGAGTTGCACGAGCTGTTGAGCTGACCTGGTGACTCAAGGCGCCATCATGGGGCCTTATTCTAACACCAAGTTGTGGCGTGGGGAAGACCAAGTCACGCGGAAGCTCCCTTTCAGGGAGAAGAGTCTGAGCAGCTCCAGGCAGCAGCCCTGAAGGGGAGCCCTGGCAGAGTGCCCGCCACTGCTCTGTTCGTGGCTACCAAGGCTGGATGCCTCTTGATTGAGGGTCTGACTTGAAAACGGAGCCTCTGCTCAAGGCCGCCCTCACCCCTGGAGACAGTCTCCCAGCATCGCAGGTGCTGTCCAGGGTCTGTGTTGGAAGCTGTGATTTCTGGAGCTGTGGCTGACTCCTGCATGGAGTTGAACAGTCAGGTGTGTGGCAATGTCTTGCCCTCTCTGTGTGTGTGTGTGTGTGTGTGTGTGTGTGTGTGTGTATGCATGTATGTATTGAGACAGAGTCTTGCGCTTTTCCCCAGGCTGGAGTACAGTGGGGTGAGCATGGCTCACTTGCAGCCTCAAACTCCCAGGCTCAAGCAATCCTCCCACCTCAGCCTACCGAGTAGCTGGGTCTACAGGTGCACCACCATGCCCACCTAATTTTTTTATTTTTATTTTTTGCAGAGACAGATTGTCCCCATGTTGCCCAGGCTGGTCTCAAACTCCTGGGCACAAGCCATCCACCTGCCTCAACCTCCCACAATGCTGGGATTTCTAGCAAAAGTCACCACACCCAGCCTCTTGTCCTCTCCGAGTGGAACTCCTCTCCATGGCCACGTCCCAGGGGAAGACTACACTCTTCAGTGCATGCTCCATGCCATCACAGCATCTAGGAACTGAAAGAGACACTGGAGATCTTGCCCACTCACGCATTTGACAGCTTGGACTGAACTATTGGGTTAAATCACTCCAATGCGGGCCAGCAACTGTGTGGGCACAGACAGGATTGCAATCTGAGTGGAGCTGAGGGGAGCTCCCCCCACAGTCAGTGGGATCCCGTAGGGTGCCCGAAAGGGACTTCACTTATTTTTTACCCTCAGAGTTAGGACAAAACTACCCTCTAAAATTTTCTTTGTAGGAGAAGGAAAAAATAAGAATCGCAACTCAGCAGGGAATACGATTTTAAAAATAAGTCTTGGGCCGATGTGTTTAATGCCCGCCCATGGGGCTCCTGGGCCCATAACTCAGGAGCACAATGGCCTTTCTTGTTATGAATGAGTGTGAGGTGCCAGCAGAGGAAATAGGAAGCCCCCAATATAGTCTGAATGGACCTGTGAACAGGGATAATAAAAGTTGTCCTGGATTTCCGTCCCCACCAGGTGTTTCCGCCGGGACTTCCATCCATTCAGGCTTGGGAGGGCCGCTGGGGCCAAATCAGCCCCCACCCAGCCCCCACCCAGCCCTGGCCCCTTGTCCCCTGCCCCTGACCTCACTGTGTCCACCAGAGGCCCCTGGGGCCGGAGCTACTGGGACTCGGTGATGGGCATGGGCTGATCTCCATAGCCCCAGCAATGTGGGCTCTGTTCTGGAGGAGACAGCAAGGGGTGGGAGAGAGAAGGTGGTCACGAGATGACAGCTCCCCCAGGTCTGTGCCCCTTAATTCTCCATGGGAGACACTCACAATGGGGGATCCAGGTGCACATGGAGATGGGTGGTAGAGACACCGGAATCGGGAGGGCGTCGGCAGCAGGGAGGACTGGGTTAGAAGCCAAGGAGAAGCAACGATCCGCTTGCAGGAGCCGAGGTACAGTCATGCCAGGGGCACATCCCAGCAGTCAGAGCCAGGAGCCTGGAGGCTGCTACCTCCAACCCACCCTGTGACCTCGAGCTTATCACCTGCAGGTCCTAGTTCCCAAACAAGGAACTGGGGACGGGCTGCTCACCCAGTGCCACATGAAATGACCCCAAACCAGATTACACACAGGATTCAGTCTGTGGAATTGCACACGTATCTGTGGATGTGCACACACATCTGTGGAATTGCACAAACTGTGGAACTGCACACACAGCTGGAACCGCACACACACCCCTATGGATTTGCACACATATCTGTGGATTCGCACACACATATGTGGGACTGCACACACACACCTGTGGAATTGCACACATATCTGTGGATTTGCACACACATATGTGGGACTGCACACACACACCTGTGGAATTGCACACATATCTGTGGATTTGCACACACATATGTGGGACTGCGCACACACACCTGTGGAATTGCACACATATCTGTGGATTTGCACACACATATGTGGGACTGCACACACACCCCTATAGATTTGCACACATATCTGTGGATTTGCACACACATCTATGGAACTGCACACACAACTGTGAAACTGCACACAGGAAAGGCGAGGCTTTGCTCACGTGAACCAGGCAGGGCACACAGATGGGCAAAGTCAGCCTGGTACAAGACTGAGGAATGGGGGCCGTAGGACGTGGGTCCACTACCCTCCTAGAGAGGTCCACGGGTTGTGTATTGCAGCACAGCGCAGGTCCCAGAACATACACCTGCCTGCCACCAGGTGAGGAGCCCACACAGACAGCTTTCCTGTCATTGGATGCTGGGGAAGCTGCTGGGATGCGAGGTCCATGCTGCACTGGAACTGTTTCAGGGGAGCAGATTCGTAGACATGCTGCCATGTCATTCTGAAGGAGGAGGTTCATGAAATATCTCATGAATGATTTGGCTTTTTACACAGCAGATGGTTTGCAACACACACCACTGAACGGACAAGAGATCTTGGGCCAGCCACAGTTCTAACCAACTCGGGGAACCAGTCACTCCTCCCCCATCCCATGTAAGAAGGTTCACCTCCAGAGAGCCTGTCTTGACTGCCCTGCCCAGGGGACCCTGCTTCGTGTGTATGGATCGCTGACCCCACGGTCCCGAGGCACGTCTTATAGGCACATCTTGTTTTATGACACCTCACTTCATGCACTTCATAACTACTTCTTTTTACAAATCGAAGGTTTGTGGCAACCGTACATAAACAAGTCTGTTGGGACCATTTTTCCAACAGCGTACGCCTACTTCACTGGCACTGTTAGCAATAAGGTATTTTCAAATTAATGTGCGTGGCTTTTTTGGCACAATACTATTGCACACTTAACAGACTACAGTACGATGGAAACATAACTTTTTAAATGTTATTTGAGACAGAGTTGGCTCTTGTCACCCAGGCTGGAGTGCAACGGTATGATCTCTGCTCACTGCAACCTCTGCCTCCTGGGTTCAAGCGATTCTCCATCCTCAGCCTCCCGAGTAGCTGGGACTACAGGCGCATCACCACAACGCTTGGCTAATTTTTATATTTTTAGTAGAGACAGGGTTTCACCATGTTGGCCAGGCTGGTCTTGAACTCCTGACCTCATGTCATCTGCCCACTTTGGCCTCCCAAAGTGCTGGGATTACAAGTGCAAGTCACCTTGTAATCCAGGCCAGGCAAGAAGGCAAAGTCTTTTTGCCTGGTCAGAAACATAACTTTTTATGTGTGCTTGGAAATAAACAAACAAAAAAAATTAGTGTGAGTAGCTTTAGCTCGGTAGTCACTTTATTGCCATGGTCTGGAATGGAGCCTGCAGTATCTCAGAGGTGTGCCTCTCCCTGGAACCGTGCCTGGAATGGAGCCAGGAACAGAGCCTGCAGTGTCTGAGAGGCGTGCCTCTATCTGGGATCAGTCTGCTGTTGCAGCATCAAAGGGCTGGCGGTAGACCCTCCTGTTGTGAGGCCTAAATCTAACCACCTCCATGCCCAGCCTCTCTTGGTTCCGCCTTTAGAAGAGGTTGGTGAGTCAAGAAATCAGTATTTACAAACCACTGGGAGCAGAGGAATCTTCTCATTGAGATTGTTCTGAGGCCACGTGCCGTGGCTCATGCCTGTAGGCCAAGATGGGCGGGTCACTTGAGGCCAAGAGTTCAAGACCAGCCTGGCCAACATGGCAAAACCCTGTCTCTAAGAAAATACAAAAATTATCCGGTGTGTGCCTGTAATTCCAGCTACTTGGGAAGCTGAGGCAGGAGAATCACTTGAACCCAGGAGGCAGAGGTTGCAGTGAGCTGAGATCACACCACTGTACTCCAGCCTGGGTGACAGAGTGAGACTCTGTCTCAAAAAAAGAAGTGTTGGGAATACAAGTTCCAACTCTGGACAGTCCAGGTGTCTTATTGGCAGTCTCATTAGTCGCCTGAGACCTTTGGTAATCACTAATTCAAGTTATGCAAAATGACATCCAAGAGAAGGCACGTCTTCAGTTCCCCAGGCCATGATCAGGAGGAGACGTACATGAACAGTTTGGGCTGAATGCTGAACTACAGAATTTTCATAGTAGACATTTTATTTTTGTTCTAGCAACTAATTGATGTAAGAAGAGCATAGAGATGAGTGGAAGAGATAATCTTTTGTCTTTTCAGCCACAAAGTCAGGTCTGCAGAGCGCTGCCTAGCACAGTGGCACTACCCAGAAGACGCCAGGCCAGCTGAATATTGGCCATGCCAGGGGAGTCTGCTGGGCTCTGAAACACCACTGGGACTGAATGACTTTAGTTTCTCTTAAAACAAGTATGTGAAGTCGGATGCTCCTCTGGGAAGCCAGGTGACCCAGGGCCTGTGCTAGACTCTGCAGGATGCAAGGCCGTCTCTCCTCCATCCTTCAGTCTGCAGGCGTATCAGGCTTCAGGGCTGCAAGGCGTAAGGCAGATGAGAAGTGTGGTGGGAAAAACACCAAGCTAGATGCCAAAAATCTGTGTCAAATCACGGGACAGCCACTTTCTGCCCGCGTGATCTTAGTCGAGTGGCCCCTCAGTCTCCTTGACTGTAAAGTGGAGGAACTCAATTACATACTCTGCTGTGTTTCCAGCTGGTGTCATTATGAGTGATTCTAAAATGGCCCCAGGTCCCTTTGGGGGCTGCTTGCACCTTCCAGAAGTCTGCCCGGGGGAGGCCACTACAATACTCTCTTCTTACTTGGAGGAAGACGGAACTGAGAGCTGGGGGCAGGTGCTCTCCCTGGGGAAAGGTTCTCCCAGCTGCTCCAGATGCCCAAACCCCAGCTACCCTGCAGGTCAAGACTGTGCTGTGAAACAGCAGATCCCAGAGCTGCAGCCCAGCCTTTCCCTGCCCCGGCATCCCACTGGGCCCAGCGCACCCCCCACCTTCAGGGCAGCACCTCCCCACCCATTCTACTGCCAAACCATGCCTCTCACACTTTTGCAATTTCCAAGTTGAGCTCTGAGTCTCACTTTCCCGAATGCGCCAAAGGTGCTACAGGACAGCCCGGTCCCCAGCCCTCCCAGGTTCCCCACAGCCTAGAATCCACCTCCCTTCGGGTACGGCCGGCCGTGTCAGCTAAAGATCGCTTTCCAATCCTCACGTTTTGGGGGAGGCTGTGGGATGGGAGGTGGGGAGAACTGCTGCCTGGCATCGCCTCGGGTTGATGCAGATGTCGTGGTTTTGCACCTGGTTTCTGGATTTTGCTTGCGGTTACTGCCAGGGCTGTGAGGTAAAGGAGCCAGCCACAAAACAACTGTCCCCAGAGCTGAAAATTCTATCCCAGCAGCCAAGGAATCCCTTGGAAGGAGGACTGGAGGATGACCACCAGCAAGCCCACTGCTTTCACGCCTTCCGGGAAGGGAAAGGGGGAGGCAGGTGGCAGATACACAGGATGGAGATTTTCACGCCCAGGGGAGAGGAGGAGGCAGATCATCCATGACTCAGGCACAGGCAAGAAAGGTCAGTCCCGGCTTCAGCTGGGCGGGAGTGGGGGTGAGGGACAGAGGCAGCAGGGACAGGCTAATGCCACCCCCTCCCTCCGTCTCTGTCCCATCCCCCTACCAAGTCAGTTTCTCTTCTCCATATCAGTTATCAGGTTATCACCACCTGCAAGCGTCCTGTTTGTTACTGGTTCACCGTTTCCCTTTCTGCCTCTTGCCAGGAAGAAAGTAATATAGTTTGAATGTAAGTCCCTGCCCAACTCATGTTGACTTGTAGTGTCCAGTGCTGGGGTGGGAGGCATTTGGATCATGGGGGTGGATCCAGCATGAACAACCTGGGCCATCTTCTCGGTGATAAGTCAGCTCTGGCTCTGAGTTCACATGAGACCTGGTCATTTAGACGGGAGCTAGAGCAAGGGTGTGGCAGCCCCCACCCTTGCTCTAGCTCCCGTCCTCACCATGTGACGTACCTCCTCCCCCTTTGCCTTCCACCATGACTGGAAGTTCCTGAGGCCATCTGGAAGCAGATGCCACTGTGCTTCCTGTACAACCTGCAGAGCCATGAGCCAATGACACCTCTATAAATTATTCATCCTCCCCTATTTCTGCAGAGCAACGCAAGAACGGCCTAATACACCAAGTTCGAGTTGAAGGAAAAGGACACTAAGAGCGGTTATGTTATTTGCCATGACACACAGCTCGTAACAGGTAATACCTTCCCAGGTCTTGGGACCCCTCCGTTGATGAATCGTTTCATGCATCCTATGTGATGTGCCTCACTGTCCCTTGAAAGCAATGACAACTCCTTAGTGTCTCAGAGGTGTGCCTCTTCCTGCGGGGACGGCCTGAACCCCCGAAGTGTGGCTGGCCCTCTTCTAGGGGCTAGAGAAGCACATTCCAAGCTTCCCAGCCCTTTGCGAGGGGTGAGGGGGCACACACAGCTGCAGCACCTGGTCCTGGGCAGTGCACTCGAGACTGTCCCTCCCGAGGAGGCAGGGCTGCACTGAGAGATGCCTGATTTTGGAGTCCATCAGAGGGAGGAAAGATCCAACAGATGAAGGAAGCCAGCCCTTCCCCACTAGCTGCAGAACCTCAGGCAGGTTATTGAAACTTGCCCAACCCAGTTTCCTCCTTTGCAAAATGGAATCACAAGGGAAGACTTCCTGAAGGAGCCAGCGTGTGGGTGGGGGCTGGGAGCGTGGATGAGATCTGGAGGGACAGAGAGGAGGAGGCGAGGCTGCAGGAGGAGGGCTGCAGGTAGGGAGGGTCAGGATTGGCTTTGTCCACCCAGGCCATGAGGTGAGGGAGCCGGGTTGGGCAGGGCCTCCTCTGAAGGCCAGAGGGGCTGCTAAAGCCGTGGGGCCTGGGAGGCGCCTGAGCTGGGTCTTTGGCCTGTGTCAGAAGTGACCATGTGGTATCGCAGGGGGACCCTCTGGGAGGCCTCAGACCAGCACCAGCAATGGCAGAGAGCACGAGGAGCCTGGGATCCAGGCCTGTCTTTCCCCCAACCCCGCAGATCTGGGTGCTTAGCTATGAACTTGGCAGCCCTGGAGTTCTTTCTCATGATTCCCACTGCACAGTCCATGCTGAGGAGAGCAGGGAGAGGGAGACAAAGCCACTGACAAGTTCTGCTCCTGAGAAAGCGTGATGAAGGAGCAGGAGGAGTGAGCCAGCGGTGTCTCTCAGGATGGAAACACAGCATCTGGTCCTTCGGAGAGGTGGGGACCAGAGGCCACCAGGGCAGGAGAAGGCAGGTCAGGACTGTGGCTGGAGCTTCACTGGGTCAAGATGAGGAAGGGCCTAAGTCTGCGGGACTGGGAGATGGGGTATCAGGCGACAATGTGTGCAGAAAGAAGCCCCAGACCCACAGCCTGGCAACCCAGAGTCCAGCCTCTGCTGCTGCTTCGCTGGGGATTCAGGTACCATTGAGGCTTTGTGGGCTCCACGTGGCATGAAGCCACTTTCGGGCCTCAGGAGAAGCCCATGAGATGGTATGAACTGGCTCAGGTGCCACCTGAGGGAAGCTCTGAGTGCATGTGAGCTGGGTTTGAGTATCACAGGAAGACACAAGACCAGAGGGGACACCAGAGTTGAAGGTCCCCGATCAGGGAGACCTAGGAGGGACACAGGTGTGAGGGGCTGGTGCAGCCCAGCCAGGGGTCCTGTTAGGGAAGAAAAATAGGACCCCAGGAACAAAGGTAAACTGCACATGTTCTAGCTCCTGTGTGGGAGCTAAAAAATTATCTCATACAAGTTAAAAGTAGAACCAAGCATACTAAAGACTAGGAAGGGCAGGGGAAAGGGAGAGATAAGGGGTGACTTGCTGAGAGGTACAGCATTGGCCGGCGTGGTGGCTCACGCCTGTAATCCCAGCACTTTGGGAGGCCAAGGTGGGAGGATCAGTTGAGCCCAGGAGTTCAGGACCAGCCTGGGCAACATAGTGAGACCCCGTCTCTACAAAAAATAGAAACGTTAGCCAGGTGTGGTAGTGTACTTGGGAGGCTGAAGCAGGAGGATCACTTGAGCCTGGGGGTTTGAGGTAGCAGCGAGCCACGATCGTGCCACTGCACTCCAGCCAGGGTGACAGCGAGACCCTGTTTCAAAACAAAACCCCACAAAATCACATCTAGATAGGAGGAATACGTTCTAGTGTTCCAAACCACTGCAGGATGGCTACCGTTAATGATAATAGATGACATATTTTCAAATAGCTCGAAGGAGGATACTGAATGTTTCCAACACAAAGAAATGGCTAATATTTGAGAGGATGAACGTGCTAATTGCCCTGATCTCATCACTATATGTTACAAGCATCAAGGCATCACTGTGGACCCCACAAATGGGTACAATTTAACAAAGTTTTAATTACAATTAAAATTTTAAAAACTAAAATGTAAATTTAAAAAAACCATAGACCTCATGCCCCAAGTTCTAATTTTCTTGGTCTGGGATAGAACCTGAACATCGTGACTTTTTTCCTGGAAAACTCTCTGGAATTTTTATTGGGATTACAATGAATTTATAAACTTATATTTATATTTATTTATAAGCTTATAAACTTACAATGGCAGCACCATAAATATGTTATACCTTTCGTTTATATAGATTTTCATTTACATACATTTTATATAGAGAGATTTATAGATTTACACCTATATATTTTTTACAGCTTTATTGAGGTATACTTGATGCACAATAAAAACTAAACTTTTTTTTTGAGACAGGGTCTCAATCTGTCCACCAGGCTGGAGTGCAGTGGCATGATCTTGGCTCACTGCAACCTTGACCTCCCAGGCCCAGGTGATTCTCCCACCTCAGCCTCCTGAGTATCTGGGACTACAGGTACACGCCACCACGCCCAGCTAAATTTTTTATGTTTAGTAGAGATGGGATTTCACCATTTTGGCCAGGCTGGTCTCAAACTCCTGACCTCAGGTGATCCGCCTGCCTCAGCCTCCCAAAGTGCTGGGATTACAGGTATGAGCCACCACACCCAGCCAGAACAACACATATTTAAAGAGCATGACACCCCGTCCTAGGGCAGAAACTAGTTGCTGTGTCTTCCCAGCTACAGAGCTGACTGTGGTCCAAAACAGGCAGTCGTAGGCCAGGAGCGAGTCCAGCCTGGCCAACATGGTGAAACCCCAACTCTACTAAAAATACAAAAAAATTAGCGGGGTGTGGTGGTGGGTGCCTGTAATCCCAGCTACTCAGGAGGCTGAGTCAGGAGGACCACTTGAACCTGAGAGGCGGAGGTTGCAGTGAGCTAAGATCATGCCACTGCACTGCCACCTGGGCCATAGAAAACATCCTGTGTCTGGAGGGAACTGTGCGCTGCGTGGACAGGTTTTGTTTCCCTCTGGCCTCTTCCCCAACACATCTTTAGTATTCTGTGTACATAATTGAAGGCTAATTTCTCCAGCATGGAGAGATGAGGCTCTCCGTGAACCATGCTACATTCATCTGATTTGAGAATCAGGGTGGAATTTTTTTTTTCTACTTTCAAGACCTTGAGATTCTTGAATTGAACCAGCAGCAGTTGAACAATGACATTCACCTGAGTTTGAAAGTTGTCAGCTACAAACAGAGTAAATGTGCATCCCTCCTGCCTTTGAATTCCACGTGATGGTTAAGCAGGGGTTTTGTGGAGTTGAGCTTTGGGAAGGTTTAGTGGAATGAGCACTGGGCTCAAAGTCCCAGGGCCTGCCTGAAATCCTGACTATGGAATTCCCCAGGTGTGTGGTTTCAGGTAAGTTACTGAGCCCTGTGGGTGCTAGTGCTTCTTGTTTGTAAAATGGAATAATGGAATCTGTGGACATAGGGAAACCAAGGGTGGGTGAACCTGAAAATGCTTTATATACCGCAGAATGTATATGTAGGAGCCCAGAACTACTTTATGTGCCATAGAAATAGAAAGGGTTATAATTTGGGGGTTCCAGAATTGATTTTCTTAGCCTGAATTCCCTCTTGCTTAAAGTTGTAAAGCAAAGAATGCTTACAACAGATCTCGATGAAGTTAAAGGTTTCTTTTGCCAAGGTTGAGGACCCCCAGGAAGAAGAAACACAAGTTGCAGACGTAGCTGTGGCCTATGCTTTCTTCCAAAGACAGTTTTGACAACTTCAACATTTAAAGGGGAAGAATGGGCAGGAGAGGAAGGGGGAAGAAAAGGGAGGGTAGGAAATGAGCAAGTGGTTTCCTTCCCCTGAGGCTCTGGTTAGAACTCACTGAATCCTTTTTTTTTTTTCCTGAGACAGGGTCTCCCTCTGTCACCCAGGCTGGAGACAGGAACAAAGCTAAACAGCACGTGTTCCCACTCCCTGTGGAAGCTAAAAAAAATGATCTCATACAAGTAAAAAGTAGAGCAGAATATACTAGAGGCTGGGAAGGACAGGATGAAGAGAGAGATAAGAGGAGGTTTATCAAGGGATACAGCATTGGCTGGTGTGGTGACTCATGCCTGTAATCCCAGCACTTTGGGAGCCAAGGTGGGAGGATCTACTGAGCTCAGGAGTTCAAGACCAGCCTTGGCAACATAGTGAGACCCCATCTCTACAAAACATAGAAAAATTAGCCAGGTGTGATCTCAGCTCACTGCAACCTCTGCCTCCTGGGTTCAAGTGATTATCGTGCCTCCCAAATAGCTGGGACTACCAGCATGCGCCATCATGCCTGGCTAAATTTTGTATTTTTCGGTAGAGACGAGAGTTTTCTCTTGTTGGCAAGGCTGGTCTTGAACTCCTGACCTCACGTGATCCACCCACCTCAGCCTCCGTAAGTGCTGGGATTACAGGAGTGAGCCACTGTGCCCGGCCAATCCATATTTTACATGTGAAAGTAAATCTACATTTTACGTGAGATAACTAGGTATGGGCATTAGGGCTTTGTGTCTGGGAACAAAAGGAAGACAGGTTTTGCATGACTCACTTCCTAGCTGAACTATTCCCTTTGGGATAGCGAGTTGAGTGTCCTGGGATTTTTTTTTTTTTTTTTTAAGACAGAATCTCACTCTGGTGCCCAGGCTGGAGTACAGTGGCACAATCTTGGCTCACTGCAACCTCTGCCTCCCAGGTTCAAGGCATTCTCCTGCCTTAGCCTCCTGAGTTGCTGGGATTACTGGCAGGCACCATCATACCTGGCTCATTTCTTTGTATTTTTAATAGAGACGGAGTTTCACCATGTTGGTCAGGCTGGTCTTGAACTCCTGACTTTGTGATTTGCCTCCCTCAGCCTCCCAAAGTGCTGGGGTTACAGGTGTGAGCCACCTTGCCCAGCCGAAGGATTTGATTTTTTTTGTGTGTGTGTCATCCTTGCTGACATTCACCATTGTCTTCCTCCTCTCCCTGGGCAGCAGGGGAGACAGAGAGGACAGGTGTGAGGTGTGGTGGCCGATCACAGGCTTCTCCTGGCCCAGGTGGGGCCTTGTTCTCAGGCAGGCATGAAAGGATGCACCCAGCAAGCCTGCTCTGCTCCTCCCTGCTGAGAGGCTGCTGGGGAGGCCCTGTGCTTCAAGCTCCTAGGAGGCATGGAGGGCCGGGAATTTGGGGAACGATGAACACAGGTACTCCCTGAGCAGGGCGCTGGGTCAGCCTCTCTCTGAGGTTGAGAAGCTGGGAAGCTCCCAGGACTTCTGCTGCCATTTCAGGCTCTGTGGGGTGGGAGCTGTGAGGTATGGAGGGAGGAAGGCCAGACTCCGAAATCCAGGCTCCCGCCTCTGACCCGCCACATTCATGCCGCACCCACAGGTAAGTCACACCTTCCCTCTGAGCCTCGGCATTCAGCCTAGAGGAACCTCTGAGATGCAAACTAGCTCTGAAAGGCGGATCCCTGACCCTGGAAACTCAGAATGTGTTATTAGTCCACTCCCATCTGAACTACCTTTCGGATGGGGATCCATGGCCTCTGACGCTAACCCTTTATATCTGGGTTTTTGTTTCTTTTGTACTTGGAGCATTTTATTTACCTGTTTGTACTTTCTATCCCTCTGCTGAAATTCACCATCATGCATGTTACCTACCTTTTCTAGTATATCTTTTAATATGTTAATTACAGTTACTTTAAAGTTGCTGTAAAGTAGCTGCAACATCTGGGCCATGTCTGAGACTGGTTGTGTTGACTGCCTTATATATTGACAAGTTTGTTTATTTCGTAACTTGAATGGTATCGTCATGTGTAGAAGAAAAATAGAGACTGAGTAAAGTATTATTTATATCTGGAAAAGATCTATTAGTCCACTCTTTTGTGTAAAGATTTCAGAATTGAATGCTACAGGAAAGCACCCACAGAGTGATTCTCCCCTCTGTCCCCTGAATAATTCCAAGAGCTCCCCAGACCCCAGGCCAACCTCCTCTGATCCTCCTGCCCCTCAGTGTCCTTCCCAGGCTCTCTGACTCCCCAGGCCCTGTCTGACACCTGCTCTCTCTTCCTGAACAAAGAGACTGAGGCCTGGGAGAAAGCAGGGGACCTCCAATGGACCTCCATTCCCCTCACAGGCTCACATCCACCCCAAAAGGGCTGTCCTGACACTCTGCTCCTACTTGCAATATACCCCAACCTTTGGCTTAATCCAAAGAGTCAAATGCTGGCCACTTGCTTTCAGACAGATGTTGGCTGCTAAAGAAAAGATTTGGGGGTTGTAAGACCATCTCAGACCCTCCAGGCCAGAACACATGTGTGATCAGTGATGCCACCTAGGTAGAGTGATTGTGTCATTCTTGGTGTGAATCTGATGCCAAGGGCAGGTTAATCAGCTGTATGCATGTTGTGTAAGGGCTGATCAGGGACCAGGACTCTCTCAGCGTCAGACAGCACAGTTTGGAGGACAGATGTGTCTTGCTGCATTCAGCCTGTCAGAGGCATTCGAACCAGAGTGACTCCATCTTGAATAGGGGCTGGATAGTTGAGGCTGAGACGTACCTGGCTGCATTCACAGGGGGTTAAGGCATTCTTAGCCACAGGACGGGACAGGCGGTCGGCACAAGATACAGGTCACAAAGACCTTGCTGATAAGACAGGTTGACATAAAGAAATGAGCCAAAATGCACAAAAACCAAGATAGGCACGAGAACGACTTCTGGTCATCCTCACTGCTATGCTCCTACCAGCGCCATGACAGTTTACAAATGCCATCGCAATGCTGGGAAGTTACCAGTATGTTCTAGAAAGGGGAGGCAAGATAACCCACCTCTTGTTTAGCGTATCATCAAGAAATAGCCATAAAATGGGGCAACCAGAAGTTCTTGGGGCTGCTCTATCTATGGCCATTCTTTTACTCCTTTACTTTTTTTTTTTTTTTTGAGGTAGTCTTGCTCTGTCACCAGGCTTGAGTGCAGTGGTGCAATCTCGGCTCACCGCAACCTCCACCTCCTGGGTGTTTTTGTATTTTTAGTAGAGACAGGCTTTTGCCATGCTGGGCAGGATGGTCTTGATCTCCTGACCTCATGATCTGCCCACCTCAGCCTCCCAAAGTGCTGGCATTACAGGCATGAGCCACCGCGCCCAGCCTATTCCTTTACTTTCTTAATAAACTTGCTTTCACTTCACTCTGTGGACTTGCCCTGAATTCTTTCTTGCATGAGATCCAAGAACCCTCTCTTGGGGTCTGGATCCAGACCCCTTTCCAGTAACAAGTCTGGCAACTGTGAAAGGGCCAAGTCCCGAGTTCAGACACTTCCTAAAATAAAGCTGCCCCTGCCTGTCCCTTCCTCTCTAGTCAAAGGCACAGCTACGTGTGCAGCCCTCAGAGGAAACAGGGAGCAGAAGAGTTGGACCTATCGTTAGGATCCTCCTGCAAACGGGGAGGCTGAGCACTGCACTCAAGGCCTGGCTTGGCCAAGCTCACCCCACAACTGATGGGACCCAGAGTCTTATCTCCAATCTCAGCGCTGGCAAAGATGAGACGTCTGCCCTGACACAGTGCCCTACACAGGCCTTCAGAAGGTGACCCAGAGAGCCAGACACACGGCTCCCGGCGGGCGGGCCTATAAACAGTGCTGGGATCTGGGCATGCACACTCCCAGCCCCAGCGCACAGGGCGGCGGGCACAATCCCGGGCACAATGAAGGCCTGTTGGCCAGGAGATGGCTTCTATTCATTTGAATTGCTTGGGCCTGAGCCAGCCCCTTGTCCCCAAGCAAAGTCATTTTGGCTATTGTGCCGATGATGGCTGATGATTATCTTGGTTGTTTATCCAGTTGCTGTATAGATTGACTTTCTGAATGTCAGAGTTTGACTGTTTCCATAACAGGAAGCTGCTCACTGTCTCAACTGTATTAAGGAACTCCAGTCTACACAATAGAATCCCAACAAAACCCTAAACACTCCATTTGCTGGGGGAACCTCATTGAATCCAGCTCTCATTGTTTCTTTTATAGGCTGAATCCTGTATTTACAGTCAGAGGGGTGTGTGTGGTTGTGTGTAGTTGTGTGTGCGTGTGTGTGTGTGTGTGTGTGTGTGTGCACGTGCACATGTGGTTTAACAGGATATGAAGCCTGGCTTCTCACCTTCCAAGTTCTCCACTTGAACCTGAGCATAGATCAGGGTGCCGTGATTCCCCAGACAGAGACCTGCAGGGGTGGGGGTGGGGGTGGGGACAAGCAGGACCCTGCCCTGGGGAGTCTCTCCTCGGTCCTCCCAGGGTCGCCGAGCAGTCAGAGGAAGTTGGAGTTTTTGTTTTCATACTAAGGCACAGTCAAACAGTAGAACAAAACTCGCAGGTCGATGTTGAACCCAGGCGCCAAGACCCTCTGGAGGAAACCGAAGATGAAAGGGGAGGCATTAGGCGCTGGTTTCTGCCACTATTATTTATTATCTTCCGGGAGGTCCCGTGCCTGTGGGAGTTTCCCAGAAGCTCTCCAGGCAGCCGGTTAAATCGCATGGATTCCTTTTTGATTTTATCTGGCTCTCTCCTCCCATCCGCAGCTGCCAGGGAGCTCAGAGGAGAAACAAATGGAGCACAATTGCAGGAGTCTGATCTCCATGCAGGGCTGCCTTAGGTCAGGACAGAGGCTTGGCGCACCCAGGAGTGGGTAACTAGAGCTGGCCGGGCCCTCCTGGCGGGCGCAGGCCTCCCAGCCTAGTACTCGGCACACGGCAGGCACCCAACTGCCTGACACCCTGAATGCCCAAAGAGGCTTCTGTGCATGCAGTCCCTTGGGGTGCAAATCCAGATAGAAAATAAGCCTGAATTCTTAGGAGACGACCCCCCGCTAATTGAAAATATCATAAACCCAGGTGAGTTTTGGCACTTTTGCCTGATGTAGACATTGAAGCCAGTGAAACAACTTGTCAAGTCATCCCAGTGATTATGTGGAGGTGTGAGATGAACTCATCCCAGGGAGTGGTATGTGATCACGTGGAGGCGTGAGGTGTGCCTGCCTTCACAGAGCACGGAGGGCCTTCCTCCACATCATTCATTCTCATGTGGGGACGGGGGATAGCTACTCCACTCGACATTAACACACAGATTGCACAGAGGAGTAGGTGTCCCAGGCTGCAGAGGCTACCTGGCATTAGACGTCCACCACTAGGACCCCTTCTCCCTTCACAGTGAGGTGACTGGTCTACCCAGAAGGAGCCCGGTGGATGCTTGGGGGGAGAAAGAAGTTGATTCTCAGAGGCAGCTGGAAGATACTGCAGCCACCAACCAGTTCAATCCATTTTGCAGGACAGAAGAGTGAGGCTGAGCAAGTCAAGCAACGTGCTTGAGGTCAATGGAGGCTGGCCTGTTCCCTCAGCCTACAGTAAGGGGCTAAAGAGAGAATTCATCTGAACAGTCCAGCTGAGAAGGGAGTGACAGTTCTGCCACCCAGGGAACCAAGAAACCCAGAGAACACGGACACAGGGCCTTTGTCACAAAGACTGAGCCAGGCTATTCTAAATTACCATGTACATTGTAGCTCCAAGTATCTTTCAGAGAAAATCCGAGTTTCACAGGGAGATACTGAAGTTACATAAAGCACAGGCATCCATGTCTTCACCCCTCTTAAGTTACATCAGATTGGAGGTCCTGGACAGACGGGTGTGCTTGAATCCTGTTTCTTAGCACTGAATTGGCATGTGCGGTGGCTCATGCCTGTAATCCCAGCACTCTGGGA
This sequence comes from Leontopithecus rosalia, assembly GCA_028533165.1. Classification (NCBI taxonomy): domain Eukaryota; kingdom Metazoa; phylum Chordata; class Mammalia; order Primates; family Cebidae; genus Leontopithecus; species Leontopithecus rosalia. Next base: position 7,576,498 of record CM052661.1, on the reverse strand, counting down.
GGCAGAGGCAGGAGGATCACGAGGTCAGGAGACTCAGAACATCCCAGCTAACACAGTGAAACCCCGTCTCTACTAAAAATACAAAAAATTGGCTGGGCATGGTGACGCATGCCTGTAGTCCCAGCTACTCAGGAGGCTGAGGCAGGAGAAAGGCTTGAACCTGGGAGGCGGAGGTTGCAGTGAGCTGAGATGGAGCCATTGCAATCCAGCCTGGGCATCAGAGCAAAACTCAGTCTCAAAAATAAATAAATAAATCGAATAGGCTCTGAGTTGGCAAGGCCTTCCATTCTGTTTGCAGAGCCCTGACCTGGTGAGATCTACACACCAGCCAATCCGTTAGATCTAAAGAGGCAGAGAAAGTGTTTTACTTTGCATTTAAAATTATCCAACCAAATCCAGATACTCTGTGTCCTGGTGCTGACACAGTTCTAAGGGCCATGTAGTCGAACCTCACCCTGATGCTTCCCCTAAGTACATTGCTGAGATGGAAACCTGCTGTTGCTGAAGGCGCTTTGTGTCTTAAGAATAAAACTCTCATGTGCAGCTTACGCCACTTGTCTTGGAGGGTTCTCCGCAGACGGAGCTCCCTTGGGAAAGCTGTGCGGCCCTCCCAGTTGTCATGCTATCCGTTTAGCAGTAGAGGGCAGTATTTACTTAAAATCCAGGTATGAACCTAGGCCAAGAGAAAGAATTCTGACATCCTGAGTGGTCATCTGAGCGGCACCCCCGTCTCTCCCAAACCAAGTCCAACCAGCCCAATAGATGAGAAGGCTGGACATTCACAAAGAGCCCTCCTGCCCACTCAGGAACTCGGCGCGGGTACAGCAGTCCTCCCTGTCGAGAGCCCCTTCGACCAACCGGCACCATTATGTTCCATTTCCTCCCGTTCTGTTCTACTGACTTTGAAGCTCGGGTTCACACCACAGCAGATCAGGTGCCCTCCCCACGATGCCTTCCCTCTATTATTCTTGTTTATCAGGCATTTGCTACCACATTCACGTCTCTGGAGTAGAGGACAGGGTAGGGTTGGAACAGGACAAATTGGGCCTAATTTAAACATTGGCAGATTCAAGGTAACATTATCTGACAGTTCAGGATAAAACTGGATCTTATAGATGGTAAATAAAGGGCATTTGATTATTTGTTGGGCTTAAAGTAGAAAGTCTGGTTTCTATAAAGACAGGCAAAAATCAGAATCACTCTTGCCAGGCCATGCTTCTCGGGAAAATGGTCCTAAAACACTTGAAGCACTAACAATTCTTTCAATATTGGCCAGTTTTTAGTGGCTAATGTTAACGTCATTTGTGTTGAGGTCTGGCCTTAGTGTAAGGTGTAATGTGGGAGGTTTTTGGGTAAAGCAGGCAGAGACGAAGCCTCAGAGCACCCTGGCAACCTGTTCCCACAGCCATTTGAATAAATTGAAGACTTATTTAGTTGGGTTTAATGGGGTCTACTCTGACCATCCATCCATCCATCCATCTGTATATCTATGCATCATCTATCCATCTGTCTGTCGATCTAACCACCTATCTGGCTATCATCTAATCTATCTCAGTCATTTCGGAAAAACGATAAGCATCGATAACTGTCCTGGCGTAGACACGGCCTACAGGCCTACAGGTCTACAGCAAGGTCCCCTTGCTGGGGACCCACCAGGGCCACAAGGTGAAGGTACAAGGCTGGCTGCAGGGCCTCTGCAGGAACATGTCTTAGCGCCTCAGTGCATATAAAGTGGAAGAGAAAGAAGATTTGAAATACACAGACCCAGAACCTTGAAAGGATCATTTTTCTGGTTTTGTGATATTTGTGGAGTTTTTAGCTTTTAAAGATGTACTATTTGGGCAAAACTATGGAGAGAGTAAAAGGCTCAGTGTTTGCCAGGGGCTGTGGGGACAGAGGGATGAACAGGCCGAGCACAGAGGATGTTTAGGGCAGTCGAACTCCTCCGTATGATAATGTAGTGGTGGGTACAGGTCCTTATACATTTGCCAACATTCACAGAGTGTTCAACATCAAGTGTGAACCCTAATGTAACCTGTGGACTCTGGGTGAAGATGACGTGTCAACGTGTAGGTTCATTGACTGCAACAAACGCACCACTGTGGAGGGGATGGTGATGGTGGGGGAGGCTGTGGGGGGGGAGGGGGCGTATACGGACATTCTCAGTAACTTCTGCTCAATTTTACTGTGAACCTAAAACTGCTCCAAAATATGAAGCCTATTTTAAAATATGTGATTTGTTGTGACCGACTTCCTCATGCCTACTCAACACGACTTCAGAGCCTAATCACGCGTCCAGTCTGGGACTCTGCCTCTCCCAGTGTCGAGGCTGATTGCTGCCACAAACCCTGGGTCTGCCCCGTGTGTGTACTGCCTCCGTTCAGTTACACGGCTCATGTTGACAACTGAGCCATTTCCCATTCAGATTGTGGCTGTCTTGGGCTATCTTTTTGTTTGTTTTTGTTATTTTTTGAGACAGAGTCTTTACTCTGTCACCCAGGCTGGAGTGCAGTGGTGCGATCTCGGCTCATTGCAACCTCTGCCTCCTGGTTCAAGCGATTCTACTCCCTCAGCCTCCAGAGTAGCTGGGATTACAGGCACCCACCACCACACCCAGATAATTTTTGTATTTTAGTAGAGATAGGGTTTGACCATGTTGGCCAGGCTGGTCTCGAACTCCTGACCTCAGGTGATCCTCCTGCCTTGGCCCCCCCAAAGTTGGTATTACAGGCGTGAGCCACCATACCCGGCCCAGACTGGGGCTCTCTTGACAGTGGAGAAGTGTCTCCCATTCCAGCATTGAGCACAGGAGGGAATGTGTCCTCTGGCTGGAGTCTGCCGGTCCCTCTCCTCACATACCTTGACTTCTTTGCAGAGATTGTGCTGTCAGGCCTGCCTGGCAGTGTGTGGGGAGCTTTGTCCTGAGATCGCTGGTCACTTGGAGGTCACGGGAGAGGGTATCCTGCCCTGCCGAGCTGGGTCCCTGGGAGCCAGAAGGTTCCCTCAGTGTGGCCATCCTGACCTGATGCTTCATTCTTTTAATGGCGGAGAGGTCTTACTTCCCAGTCTGTTGGGTATGTTTTTGTTTCTAGAAGTTTCTGAGTTTCCTCCTCCTGCAACACAAAATGAATGGGCTTTATGTTTTGATATCTCTGAGTTCCTGCTTGGCTAGAGGGAAGGAAATGGATTTTTTTTCAGTAACCAAAATTCATGAGGGTGAATTTTTCTTCACAGAAAAGCTGCCATCCAGATTGGCCTCCTGGGCATACAAAGCCCTGTCATATCTGCACTCGCCAGCAGAGGACGACACACAGCCGCCTGCAGGGACAGAGCGGGAGCAGTCACTAGGGATCTATCTCGGACCAGCAGGGCCACCAGGTGGCTTTCCCTCCTGCACCCACGCCCTCTCACAAAGTGGTCCCCATCTAAGAAGACAGCAGAGGTGCCCGGGCCCCAGCGTCTGAGCCAGGCTGCGCGCGGGGGAGTCAGACTCGGAGCATCCCCTGCGCCCCGGAGAGCCAGCCCGGCCCGCAGGTCTCCCCTAAAAGGCTCGGGAAGGAGGCCTGGGAGAAACTCCGGGAACGAACACACCCCCTCACCCACCTCCTTCGGTCGGTCCATCCCAGCATTCAGGACCCTACGCGGGGGTCTTAGAATAGCGTTGCCCGAGAAAATACAGGACTCCCAATTAAGTTTGAACTCCAGATAAGGAACAATGTATTAGTGTGTCTGCACCAAATACTGCACAGAATATGCATGTTTTGAAGTGATCTTTGTTTGTCTGGAAATTCAGATTTAACAAGGTGTCTTGTATTTTTTTATTTAAGTCATCATCACCCTCTTCATGAGACTCCTAGAATATTCTAGTTCGGCACAGACCAAAAGTGGGGTTCCTTCTCCCTTCCCCAGTCCCTTCTCCCCAGAACTCCCTGGGGGAGCTGCCATACCAGGCCCGCGACAATCTAAACCCCTCACTTCAGAAAGAGCAAGGAGTAGTGGATGCTAGGGGCGACTTGCCTGAGCTCCCTAACGTTCCCTCTTGTCTGACAGACAGTTCACAAAGACTCACATTTCCTTGGCCTTCTTTGGTTTATTTTTTTTTTTTTGAGACAAGAGTCTGGCTCTGTTACCCAGGCTGGAGTGCAGTGGCAGGATCCCGGCTCACCTCAAGCTCCACCTCCCAGGTTCAAGCAATTCTTCCTGCCTCAGCCTCCCTATTAGCTGGGACCACAGGCACACACCACCATGCCTGGCTATTTCTTGTATTTTTCTAGTAGAGATGGGTTTTCACTATGTTGGTCAGGCTGTTCTCGAACTCCTGACCTCATGATCTACCCACCTCAGCCTCCCAAAGTTCTGGGATTGCAGGCTTCAGCCACCGTGCCTGGCCTTTGGTCCTTTGGATAAAGCAACAGTCCTATGCTAAACAGAGAGGGAAACTGAGGCAGAGATTCCAAACAGTGCAGGGCATCAACCCAACAGACACACTTGTGGGGACGGCACATGGCTCCCAACATCACATCTGGAAACTGGGGACCTGGGCCGGAGTCTCCTATCCCCCACTCCGATCATGGAGATCAGGATCCCACACAGCACAGCGGTGTGTTTGGCACCCCACTGCCCAGCAGACCAGACGGCCGGGACTCAGGGACAGGCCTGTGGGATTGCCTGTGCGGCCGCCCCCGCCAGCAGGACACCTGGGTCGTCCGCACGGCCTCCGCGACAGCCCCAGCGGCAGCCTCGCTTTCCTGTGCAGCCGCTGCAGCGTGTAGGTTGCTGATAACGGGAACAATGCCGCAGAGGAAAAGTGGCAGGAGCAGGACAATGAGCCGGCGGCAGGACTCTCCCAGGTCGGCGGGAGCGAGGAAGGACTCACGAGTCCCAGGGGCCAGGCTGGAGACTGCGCTGTGGCGGGCGCTTGGGAGACGCCCCAGGCTCCACTCCCCAGGGAGGCAACCACACATCCCCGTGGGTGGGGCAGGTGCAGACGGGGACTCGTGCCCCTGAGATGGGCCTTTCCTGCCTTCCACGTGCAGGGCAGGTCGCCTGTCAGAGTGGGGAGCCAGCGGTTCCCAGGATGGCCACAGTTTTGACCGCAGGCGATCCGGGAACCTCTCACTCTGCTGCTCTCCTGTCCCTCCAACACCCAGCATTAGGCTTCTCTCCCCCAGCCCGTGAGAGTATCTATGTCCACACAGGACACCCAGGCTACCAGTCACTCAGGGAGGCTGGTCACAGGGGCAGCAGGGAAACATAGTACTTCGAGGCTTGGCCCAACACCAGACCATGCTGTGGGAATGGCCTCGTGCCTTGCAGGCACTGCTGACACGGTCCCCAAGAGCCACTCTGAGCAGGCTGGTGACGGAGCTGGCAGGAGGGCTGTGCACTGTTTCTGTGGCTCATGGCAGGCAGTAGGGACGGCATGGATGTGAGTGGCATGTATAATCCCACCCTCCCAGGCCGGAATGGGAGATCTCATGAGGGGTGCCTGGGGAGCAAAGGCTCAGCCCCCTCGGGGATGTTGGCCTCTTTCCTCTGCGGCATCCACATGGCTGGGGTTGAGACCACATCTATGGGTTCACTCCCAGCTCCACCTTATGCTGAAAACGCCTCAGAGCAACCTACAGGTGCAAACAGTATAACGAGATAAATACATTAATAAGGAAGAAAGTTGAGGGAGAAAGAAACACAGAAGGAAGGTAACAAGGCGCCAGGAGTGAGGCGAAGTCCACGAAGGTCACGCCATGACGCCCAGCACGGCTAGGTCAGCTGCTAACCGCAGGAAAAAAAAACACGGCCAGTCACGGCTGTACGGGGGAGGAGGAAACCCAAGGGTTTTTTCTGATACTAAAACCAAAGGGAACGTCTCACCCAAGGTCCTCCTGAGAGGACGTGGTGTCAATCCGCGTGTGGACACCTGCCCCTCCCAGGCTGTCTCTGGGAGCTTCCCTCGATGTTAGGCAGGGCAGCACAGGGAGAGACAGTCAGGAACAGAGACAGAGGCCGCTGTCTGCTATCCACGTGTCCAGCACTCTGCTGTGTAGCTTCAGGCAGTGGCATACTGCCTGTGACTAGCGAGGCCCCCCAGTCCTCAGCCTGCCCGTTCCTCCGTGGGCCCTAGCAAGGCGGCAGGTAGCCAGAGCTGGAGGCGTTCCCCTGGCCGTGCGCGCTCCTGGTTCGCTCCTGGTTCGTTGGGAATCAGGTAGCCAGAGCTGGAGGCGTTCCCCTGGCCGTGCGCGCTCCTGGTTCGCTCCTGGTTCGTTGGGAATCAGGTAGCCAGAGCTGGAGGCGTTCCCCTGGCCGTGCGCGCTCCTGGTTCGTTGCAGGCCTCCCTGCTGAGTCCTGAGCGCTGGGTGGGGCTGCTGCCCTCTTGTGAAAGGCAAGACGACGCCTCAGAGGCCATCCAGCCTCTCTCCACCCTGGAGGGCAGGAGGCCAAGGCCTGGCCTGATGAGAGTGCACCTTGTCATTCGGTGGGTGGTCACCTGTCTTCACCCACCAAGCCCAGTCCCCAGCCCCTCCCCTGGTGGACACCTGCATCCACCTCAAATCATCAGCTGTGAAGGGGCAGGAGTCACGGAGGGCGACTCAAGAGCCTCCAACTCCACCCCCAGGAGGCCCACAGGCCGCTGTGGGGTGGGCAGGTGCACGTTCTATGCCAGGTGCAGTCCTGGGGCCAGTCGTGGGTCCCCAGCATGGAGCTGTGCAGTTCAGAGGGGTTCTAGCACCTTCTCCAGGTGGGGACCAGGAGACCTTTGCATTTGCTGCCCTGGTCCAGCGGGCCACTGCCTCTCCCTCAGGTACCGGGGGGACCACACTGGTCCAGGTCTCAGCAGGCCCCGCCCCCAACGCAATCAAGGCCGTTGCTGCAGAGCTCCTATTATGGTCTGTTTTGTCAGCACTTGGCATGCAGTCAACAGCGATGACACCAATTACTTGTGTCACAGCTTCTGGGGAAGACGGAGATGTATGAGACCCAGCGAGGGGGCCATCCATCAGGGCCTGAGAGGGAGCGAGGGCCTGTCACGGTGACAGGGATCAGGACGGCGGGGGTGGGGGGTGAAGCCAGAGAATCTCAGGACAGCTGGGTGGCAAAGTGCTTTACATCATCAAGATTAGTGAGGCCCGACTTCCAGGAGCCAGGCATGGGCCAAAATGCCTCCCTCTCCTGCTGTGCCTGGGCTTGGGCCAGGCTGGACGCTGGCCGTCCTCCAAGCCTCTGTACTGTGGACACCTCTCTTCACTGCCCTGGAACCTCCGCCCGTCCCCCACAACTCTCCTCTTCCTTCAAAGAGCCTATCCCTGCTTATTCCAGCCCACCCCAGTGTGAATGTGCTTTCTCGCTCCTGGCTGAGCAGCAGCAGCCTTCCAAACCTTGGAAGCCAGTGTCAATCTGTCAATACTTATCAATATTATCAAATACTTATCAATCAAATACAATACTTATCAAATATTCACGATGGTGTGTCTATACTGTCTGATTTACCACTGAATTCCACCACAGAGGTAGGTTAGGAGGCCAATGTGTAAACTGAGGCACAGAGACATTGGGAACTGCCCTGAGTCATGCTCTTCGTGAGCAGAGAGTGGCAAAGGGGCAACCTGCAGGTGCAGAAGAAGGCGTGACAGGGACTGCACGCTACACCTTCGGGACCCATAGATGTTCCACTGGGGACCCTGGGCTAGATTGAGGCAGGACAACGGGTGGCTGGGATGATCTAGTTCTGGAAGTTCCACCCACCTCAGGAGGATGTGGGCTTTCAGTGGCACGTGCCAGGGCAGAGAGAAGCTCACACCCCCGTCTGTGCTGACTCTTGTGCTATGCCGTCTCAGGCTTCTCTCCACAAGACAGCCTTCTCCTGGAGGAGTGCTCCAGGCCTCCTGGTGATCTTTCTGTGTCAGTTTCCTACCCATCCAATGGGTCTAGCAGGCCTGGCCTTGCCTCTTCATGGGTCTTGCTGAGGGACAGGGGAAACCCAGCTAAGCGTTGTAAAATGTACCAGGCAACTCACCCAGGAGGTACCGTCTGTTGGGCTCCTCTGATTTGTCTCTGGGGGGCTGGGGAGGGGAGAGTGATGGAACCCTGAGTCTCGGAGAGGGTTGTGTCTTAGCCAGGGTTGAAAAAGCCTGGGCAGGAATTAGCTCAAGTGGTAGAGCGCGTGCTTGGCAGGATAGATGCCCACATTCTCCAGCGTCTCGTCTTACAGAAACAGGAATTCAAATACAAAAAAAAAAAGCCTGAGGCAGGGGCTGGGTGCCAGTGGCTCATACCTGTAATCGCAGCTTTTGGGAGGCCGAGGAAAGCAGATTCCCTGAGCCCAGAAGTTCAAGACCACCCTGGGTAACATGGTGAGACTCCATCTCTTCAAAAAAAAAAATTAGCCAGGAGTGGTGGTACACATCTGTAGTTCCAGGTTCTTGGGAGGCTAAAGTGAGAGGATCACCTGAGCCTGGGAGATAGAGGCTGCAGTGAGCTGAGATTGCACCACTGCACTCCAGTCTGAGCGATAGAGTGAGACACTGTCTCAAAAAACAGAAAGAAGAAAAAGGCTGAGGCTGCTGGAACCAGGCTCTAACCCAGGACCCCTCAAGTCCAGCACACAGCTTTGGTTCTACTCCAGGGAGTGTCATGGGAAATTTAGAGGTGACTGAGCCCCACGTTTCAGAGCAGGGACTTTAGCAATGTGGTAGGTGAGGAAACAGGCCCAGAAAAGTGAAGGAGCTGGTTCCAGGTCATCCAGCTTATTACAGAAGAGCTGATACCAGAACCACCCCAGACAAGTGGCCAGGAGGGTCCCCCTACAACGGTCCCCTAGGGGTCTTCCTAGAAGCCAACAGTTAACAAGTACAGAATCCTTCTGTCTTCAGTCTAGACTCTCCATCTTTCACCACAGTTAGGAGCGTCTCAATCCATGTCTCCTCCAGGGAATTAATGAAGGAGTGAGGCCCGGGACCTGCAAAGAACTCCACAGAATCATCTAGTGACTCACCTGCTGTGCCACTGCGCTGAGGAGGTTCAGGCTAAAAGAGTGTGGCTTGGTCACAGTCTCACTCTTGTGACCTGTGAGAGGAGAGGTCACAAGAGTGAGCCTGTGCTGGAGAGGAGACCCCAGTGCAGCCCCTGCTTCTAGACAGCCCCTGTCTGTCACAGCCCCTGTCTAGACAGCCCCTGTCTGTCACAGCCCCCGAGTCACCCAGCATGGCAGGGCAAGTCACCTGCACACTGCTCTGCCAACCGGAGTGGGTCTCCTCTCCAGCACAGGCTCACTCTTGTGACCTCTCCTCTCACAGGTCACAAGAGACCCAGGCTGGGCCACTGCTCTAGCTGTTCCCTCCTTGATCTTCCCCACTTCTTCCCCAGCTCTTGATTTGCTGCACACCACACGTCACCTGCAAACGCTACAAAAATGCATTTGGGTGCCCAAATGTGGGGAACCAGGACCCCAGTGCCTGCTGGTTGCCTTGGGGCTCCTGGCTGAGGGCAGGCAGGCTGGAGATGGAAAATGCACAATCACTGCTTCTGTTATTTAACGGGACCCTGTGTCATTCATTAAACTCCCTCGCTTTCTGAGAGGCGCAAGAGCTGTGCCTGCTTAGAGCTGGGGTGTAGCAGGTGTTTGAAACTCCATCTTGTTCCCCAGAAGGAAATGTGGAAGCAGAGCCCGGAATCCCAAGAGAGGGAGTGGGCAACTCCCCTGTCTCACCCCGCAGCTGCCACCACGCCTGAGCGTAAACGGGATGTCAACGCAGAAAGGCTTCGAGTCCCAGTCTGGGCTCAGCAGGATGCGTGGGAGGGGCTTTAAGGCTTAGGCGGAACACACTAGAAAGAGGAGGGCAAAGAGGCACAGGGAGGGGAACATCACACATGAGGTCTGTTGGGGGGTGAGAGGCAAGGGGAGAGAGAGCATTAGGACAAGTACCTAACGCATGTGTGGCTTAGAGCCTAGGTTGACAGGTGTAGCAAGCCACCATGGCACATGTATGGCTATGTAACAAACCTGCACATTCTGCACATGTATCCCAGAACTTAAAGTAAAGTGTTTTTTAAAAACGAATAAAATCAACCGTAATCCTCCCCCTCCCCCCAAAAAAGGACAGTGGAGAAAATGCACATGGGCTGAGGGAGCGGCGTAATGGGAAGATTTCAGTGTGATGTATGGTGCCGGGAGGTTATTAATGGTTTGCTGATTTTTACCTTTAAAACCTTTGGGCAGATTATTTATTATGTCCTTGGTGTGCCTATGATCTATGAAGGGGCACTAATCTCCAAGCAGGGCCTCCCATGTCCCCGCTCCTCGACAGTGTCTAATTAGGCCAGGATGCTGCCCTCCCTGCCCACACTCTGTGCCCACCCCCACGCAGGGAGGCGGGGATCTGAGGCTTTCACTCTCAGGCCCATGCAGCCTGAAAATCAGAGAACCCATTTCCTATGCCTAGCTCGGCCTTGACTTGCTGTGTGAGCTTAGGCAGGGGCACAACCTCTCTGGGCCTCTGGGCCGTTATCTCTCAAATGAGGGCGCGGGACTACACAGGCTGCAGCGACACGGAGACATGGCAGAGCTAAGATGCAGCAGGCGGGTGGAACTTCTGGTACTGAAGTCCCATGCTTCTGCGGCCTGGAGGATTGGGAAACAGCGGCGCAGCTCCAACGGTTGACTGTCACAGCTCCAGACGCCGAGGGTTTCTGGGTATGGTGGGAAGCCCTCCTTTCTCATCCTGGTTCCAATGCTGTAGCTGCTGGCCAAGCATGGGCCTTTCCAATCCTTGGCTCCCGGAGCCGGGAAGGGGTGGCTGAGTCCTCCAGGGACGAGGGCACCCTGGGTCATCGTGCTGGGAAGGGGTGGCTGAGTCCTCCAGGGACGAGGGCACCCTGGGTCATCGTGCTGGTTGGGGACAGAGCTGGCATGAGAAGCTTGGTATAGTAAGGAAGTCCATTCTGGCTGGAGAAGTGTGTGGCTGCAGGCAGAAACATCTGGAAGAGAGAAGGCCAGACCCCTCATGCTGGCCTGAATGCCCTCCGTCAGGACCCCAGGGGTCCTGATAGCCCTGGGCTCTCTCTGACACACGTAACCACGTCTCCTACAAGAAACAAACCTAGCCAATAGCAACCCTCACCTCTCTCAGACTCTCAGCCACTCCTTTCTGGGTCTGTGTTTCGGGGACCTGGTGGCTGCGTGGCCTTCAACCCAGGGACAGGCCTCAAGCTGGTACCAGGGCTGGCTAAGCCCCATCCTCACGGAGGCCAAAGGTGGAAATTTGCAGGCCTGCCTCTCATTGGCCAGAGCTCCGAGTTATTTTTCTGATAGATCCTGAAGGAGTCCCACACTTCCTGCTCCCAACAACGACGCACCCCAACAGCACACCCCGACAGCACACCCCGACAGCGCACCCCGACAGCGCACCCCGACAGCACACCCCGACAGCGCACCCTGACAGCACACCCCGACAGCACACCCAGACAACACACCCCGACAGCACACTCAGACAACACACCCCGACAGCGCACCCCGACAGCACACCCCGACAGTTCACCCCGACAGCGCACCCCGACAGCGCACCCCGACAGCGCACCCTGACAGCGCACCCCGACAGCACACTCAGACAACACACCCCGACAGCGCACCCCGACAGCGCACCCCGACAGCGCACCCCGACAGCGCACCCCGACAGCACACCCCGACAGCACACCCCGACAGCGCACCCCGACAGCACACCCCGACAGCACAC
>CM052661.1:7551464-7564672 GCA_028533165.1 Leontopithecus rosalia | reverse complement strand
CACCCCGACAGCACACCCCGACAGCGCACCCCGACAGCACACCCCGACAGCACACTCAGACAACACACCCTGACAGTGCACCCTGACAGCACACCCAAACAGCGCACCCCAACAGCGCACCCCGACAGCACACCCCGACAGCACACCGCGACAGCACACCCCAACAGCACACCCCGACAGCACACCCCGACAGCGCACCCCGATAGCACACCGCGACAGCACACCCCGATAGCGCACCCCGACAGCGCACCCCGACAGCACACCCAAACAGCACACCCCAACAGCGCACCCCAACAGCGCACCCCGACAGCACACCGCGACAGCACACCCCGACAGCACACCGCGACAGCACACCCCGACAGCAAACCCAAACAGCACACCCCGACAGCTCACCCCGACAGCGCACCCCGACAGCGCACCCAAACAGCACACCCCGACAGTGCACCCCGACAGCACACCCCGACAGCGCAACCCGACAGCGCACCCCGACAGCGCACCCGGACAGCACACTCTAACACCTTCCGAATGCGCACCTCTCAGGACTCCAGCCTGGAGACATCAGAGTCCCCTCCTCAACCAGGCAGCATTTCTATGACCTGTCAGCTCCCTCTCTGCCCCATACCCACTACCCAGAGACCCTCCAGCCCCCCAGTGCATGCATATAAACAAACATATGCATGTATACACACATGCACACAAACACATATGCACATAAACACATATGCATGTGTGCATACATGTGCATGCCATGTAACCTAACTGTGGTTTCTTGTGATTGGGGTCACCCCATCCTAAGGTCCCCTTATCCCCCCAGCCCCAACTCCTGACTCACCAAGCCATCCTAGCCCAAGCACTGCCTCCCGGTGAAGCCTCTCACGGCTACTGCCCCGCCCCCCAGAAACTCACCAACCCTTGCTGTCGAGGCCACTTCCTCCGCATCTCTCCATTTTCCCAGCCACCCTCTAGGTTCCGTGCTGTCACTGTGACCCCTGGGTGCATGGAGTAGGACTGCTGTTCTGTTCGGTCACTTATCTGTCAGGAGGGCAGCACCTGTGACCAACGAACCCCCAGGGGTGAGAGGTGGTGCTCACAGCAGGTACCCACTGGAGTGGGGACACAGAGGGCAGCACTTCCATCTCTGTCTGCAGCCTCAGCTGCTGCCACATGGCCTGGCCCAGAACAGCTGCTCAGACCAGGACACAGTGGGCACTGCCTCGCTGCATAGTGGGGTCAAGAGTCGCTGACCCAAGAGGGAATGGACTCAGCTTATCCTATAGTTTTCTCTCCTCACTCTCGTCTCTTAAATTCAGAACTTTTTGCAAGTTTAATTCTGATGCACTTTTGGGGAGCTCAGGTGTGCTTGGAAGCTGAGGTAGAAAATGGGAAAGACTCATTGCTACTCGATGGGGGAACAAAAGAGCTGTAAAACATTCTCTGTACCCCGGGGTCCCCAACAGTTTTGGGGGCTGCCTGTCCTGTTGGGGCCTGTCTCTCACAGACCAAGTACAGCCTCCCGGTGCTGAGGCAGAACAGACTAGAACTCGGGGCCAGCCTTTTCCAGGGAGATGAGTCATGTTCCAGCTCTCGCCCTTCCCACTTTCCACTGCTTAACCCCTCGGGTGCCTCTCCAGCTTTGCCCTTTCTGGGAATTGCTGTGGTTGGCAGGGCTTTGGGAAGTCACCCAGTCCGTTGCTTTGCCTGGAGGCAGGGTGCTGCCGAGGCAGGCTGGAGTGCGGAGCCATCTTGCTCTTTCTGGGACACAGTGGGAAGAGTGAGGAATCAGGAGGGGTATGCTTGTTCACTCCTGACTGTGGGATGTTGGGCAGGCTCCGTGGCCCTGAACTCTGGAGCAGTCACTGGGACATTGGGAGCAAGGCTGCCTGTCCCCGTGCAGGACAGGCCCACACACTACAGGATGTTTCATATCCTGGCCCCTGCAGGTAAAATAGCACCAGCAACTCCACTCCCCGGGACAAACAAAAACACTCAACATTTTTCCAAGGCTGCCCACGATTGGAAAACCACAGGATCCCTGTTCCTTAGAAGAGACAGACTAGGCCGGGCATGGTGACTCATGCTTGTAATCCCAGTACTTTGGGAGGCCAGGGCAGGTGGATCACCTGTGGTCAGGAGTTCAAGAGCAGCCTGGCCAACATGGAGAAACCCCGTCTCTACTAAAAATACAAAAACTAGCCAGCCATGGTGGCGGGCACCTGTAATCCCAGTTACTTGGGAGGCTGAGGCAGGAGCATCACTTGAACCCAGGTGGTGAAGGTTGCAGTGAGCCAAGATCATGCCATTGCACTCTAGCCTGGGTGACAGAGCAAGACTCTGTCTCAAAAAAAAAAAAAGAGACAGGCTGCTGGAGCGTGTCAGGGTGGGTCTGGCGGGGGTTGAGATGCAACCCAGGAGAACCTTTGAGGTTCTGTCCTGCAGACTGAGAGCAGGGCTTCAATGTGGTCCAGTGTGTGGCCCAGCAAGGCTCAGCCACAGTAGCTGGGGGCAATGGGGCTTCAAGGAGAGACGATGGGGTGAAACCATAGCCCACTCCCTGGGCCTCCCTTTTCCATGCAGCCTGCCCCGGCGGCAGGGAGTCCCTGCTTGCAGGAAGTGAGTTTCGGTTCAAATCCTGCCTTCTGAATCCACCAGCCGAATGTCCTTGGAGGACTCCTCTGAACATGTCTCTTGAGCCAAGACAACCTTGCAGGGATGTGATTAAAAGTTACTCTGTACACGAGATCCTTTGGGGTATACACATTAGGAGTGCCACGAAGGAAGGAAAGTGGCACTGGGGAGGGGAGGAGATTGTATCGCCAAGAACATGTGAAAGTCCTGTGGAAAATCCCAGGCAGAACTGAGTTCCCCAGGCTGGGACCCAAGCCCGGGCAGAAGGCAGCGGTCCCGCTCCTGGAGTGCAGCCCTCAGGCCCAGATGATCCCAGGGCTGTTGCTATAACTCTGGCCCCAGGACACAGTTGTCCTGGGGTCCAGAGGTCTGAAGGCCTCAGCAGTGGGCCCGGCACACACCCACGCACTCTCTGTTCACACACCTTGACTGGCACCCCGACTATTCCCTGTTCACCCTCTGAGTCCACACTCCACCTCTTTGTTCTCACGCTCCTGTGACCTCCTCCATCTGGAGTGACCGCCTCCATCTGGAGTGACCGCCTCCATCTGGAATGCCCCCCACCTTTATCTTGTGCATCAGCTCATCCCACAAGCTTGGGCCAAGGGTCACTGTCCCACTGCTTTCTGAACCGCCCGCAGGGAGGGTCCTGCTGCCTGCAGCGTCCACCGTGTCCACCCACATCCTGCTCCCCTCTCACTGGACAGTATCGGCCTTGGTCTTAGGGGAAGCTCCCTTGACCCCAAATGAAAATGCCCCGAGATGCTTTTCTTGGACTGACATACCTGACTCTGCTAGATAAAAGGGACAGAATGGCTGGGCGTGGTGGCTCACACCTGTAATCCCAGCACTTTGGGAGGCCGAGGTGGGTGGATCACCTAAGGTCAGGAGTTCAAGACCAGCCCGGCGAACATGGTGAAACCCTGTTTCTACTAAAAATACAAAAATTAGCCGGGTGTTATGGCATGTGCCTGTAGTCCCAGCTACTCAGGAGGCTGAGGCAGAGAATCTCTTGCACCCAGGAGGTGGAGGTTGCAGTGAGCAGAGATCTCACCACTGAACTCCGACCTGGGCAAGACAGCAAGACTTCACCTCAAAAATTAAAAAAAAAAAAAAAAGGACAGAGTAATGACATTTGCTGACAAGGAGCTTCCATGGTGACTGGGGCTGCTGATGGCTCAGGAGCTTTGTCTCGACCACCTCAACAGCTCAGTAGGGCCGGGGCTATGAATTTCCTCCTTTTCAGGTCTCAGTGGCTAAATGAACGGCAGCTCCTGGTGCATCGAGGCTGGAACCCCTCAGTGTGCCCCAGAGCCTGCCCTCCACCTCCCTGATGCGCCCCCAGAACAAGCCCCAGACAGGATGCACCTGAGCCACCCTCCTGGGAAAGGGAGTCAGAAGGAAACAGCCTTGTCCCTGAGCTTCAGCAAACTGGTGATGAGCAGGTCACTGTCAGCAGGCCGGCAGCAGGAGGGGCCTCCAAGGCAGTGGTGTGGGCCCGTGGGCACGCGCCCAGACTGGGCATGGAGTATGCCATGGAGCAAAGGCCCTGCCAGCCCAGGCATCTGTGGCTGGAGCGGGAGCTCCCTGGACACTGGGAGCTGCTAGGCTGGGGCACAAGGAAGGTGAGGGAAGAGGGACGGGGACAGATGGCCAGGAGGGGTGGGAGGGGAGAGCAGGAGGAGGAGGGGAAGAAGGGAGGTAGGGAAATGGGGTAAGCAGAACCCAGGCTGAGGGGTAGCCCTGGGTTAGGGAGGTGAGGGCCCCTGGGCAGTTGCAGGCAGAAGCAGCATGGTGAAATTTCTCTTTTCCAGAGGCGAGTGGTGGCAAGTGGTGAGGACAGAGCAGCGTGGGTCAGTCTAGAAGAGTCAGGTAGAGAGGAGGGGTGGAGAGGCAGGCGGAGGTGGGAGAGGCAGGCGGGTGGGGGGAGAGGCAGGTGGAGGGGTGAAGAGGCAGGGCCTGGGGCAGCTTCGGTGGCTTCAGGGCTGGGAGCTGGGGGTGGGGGTCGATAAACCTGGGATGTCTGGGGGCCAGGTCTAGCCATGGGGACAGGAGCAGGCCGAGGACAAGGATGGAGGGTGCCTTCTGCTCTGGCTGTGTGGCTTCCAGGCAGGCAATGAGGTGATGGGAGCTCAGGGAGAGCCTGGGCCAGAGCCATGGACTTAGGAGTCCCTTGATCAAAAGCAGGAAGAGCAGAGCCCAGATGGGCTCACCCAGGGAGCTGAGGGCAGAGGCAGGCGGCGATGGGTGGAGGATGGGGAGATGCTGGCGTTCCCCCTTTGAGGTGCCAGAGCTGGGCTAGAGAGGGCAGGAGATGGTCACCGATTCGGGGTCAGTGTCTTAGGAGTGCTGGCCACCACCATCTAGGGAGAGGGTGACTGAGAACACCCTCGCCTTTGGAAAATAGGACCACAGCTAGCAGTGATTTGGGGTCCAGCAGGTGGTGGGGGTGGTGAGTGGAGAGGGGAGGAGAGAAAGAGGTGATGGGAGAGGTGGGTAGGGACTGGGGGAGTATGCTCCTCACCCACGGAGCTGCAGGGCCTCACTCACAACCTGAGTGCCTGGGGTCATGATCGCTTCAACCAGGTCTCAAAATGTGAGACCCAGGGGGGCACAGGGGGGCTCTGCCAGCCTCTCAGGGTAAGGGATGAACCAATGTGAGAGTGGAGACCTGGTCCCTGGAGGAGCACCATGGGGCCAGCACCACCCTCTGGACCTGGAGGCTCAGCTCAGACCCCAGTCCGATGACCCTAGGAGGCCAGGCCTGGCTGGCTTCAGAAGTCATGAAACCGGCCAGGGCCACTCTGCCCAGGGTCCTTGGTTAGTGAGAGGGAGTGAGTCCTGGCACCTTTGCAGCCCACATGTGTGTTTGTGCTGGCTGAGCCCGTTTCCATGGATGGGGGCCTGGGCTGCCAGCTGTGCCTGTGGACACAGGGGCAAGAGGGTCAGAGGAAGGAGAAGGCTCCACAGCCACCCTAATTGCCTCTCTGGAGAGGGAGACAGAGCGAGAGGTTGACTCTGGCTGACCCCACTGTCCCTTGGGGAGATTACATAATGAGAGTGAGGAAGCAGCCGCCTGTGTGTGTGTAATTTCATGTGTGTGCACGTGTGCATGTGTCCGTGTGTGTGTTGGTCCGGGGCTGGCGAGAGGTGCTCAGCCTCTCCAAGGACCACAAAGCTCGGCCTTAGAAGGCAGGCTGGGGTTGGTGCCCACTTTCCTCTGGGTGCTTGGTGAAATGCACATTCCTAGGCCTCAGACACACCGGATCAGAGTGTCGTAAGCGGAACCGTTAATTTTAAATGAGCTCTGTAGGTGATCTTCATGTTCATTTAAGTGCAGGGAAAAACTCACAGGCCTGTGATATCTTTGGAAACCTTGGGAACCCCCCGTTGCAAGCCCGCACTTGTGTTGAAGGCTTCATAAGATTAAGGGTGGGTCCCCTTCTCTCCTGGCCAGGCTAGAGGGGCCCTTCCAGTCCACACAGCCTGCCCTTGCACGGAGACCTCGATGGTGCAGGAAGTTTGAATGAAGAGGAATGGAGGCGTGTGGGGGAGGGGACAGCTGGTCTGGATGACAAGGGAGTGGCTTTGCTGTCTGTCTGCATTTCTCTGCAGGGCCTCTCCTAGTTTTGGGATGGGGGATACTGAGTGAGAGATGGAAAAAGGCCTGGAACTGGTCTGGGCGCAGCCACTCATACAGCTGTGGGGTTTTGGACTGGTTCAGCCATCAGCCACCTCCACTGAACATCAGTTCCCTCCAGGAGTGCTATGCTGCCCCAGACTGATAAAGTCAGCATCACCAGGTGTGGGGTTGGACACGGGTCGTTGGTTCTCAGCCCTTAAATGGTGATCCTTTTCAACTGGAGTCTCTGATCCCGCCACCAGCTGGACAATAGACAGGAGAGAAGAAGGACTTGATCCTTCTCCCCACCCTTCAAGGAGAAACCACCCCCCACCCCCAGCCAAAAGCTTTCGAATTGTGCCGATACTATGGGTGCTTTGTCAGCATTTGAGTGACAAAGGCTTTTGATTCGGGACAGGCTGAGTCTATAAAAATGCAGCATTTCAAGAGATACTAAATGACTGCTGCAGAGAAAGGAATCAAGGAGAAGGCACAAAAGCCCCTCAGCCTATGGCCCTGAAATTCTTTATCTCCAGATCAGAAGAAAACAGAGTTGTCCATTAACAGCAAATGTTTAAAATACAAAGCGCAGACACGCTGGGCGGGGGTTGGAGGAGTTAAAGCAGGCGTGTTTGTAAACTAAAAGGCGAACCCCATTGGCAGATAACTTTTCAGTTTAATGCTCAGCTTTGTAAACCCGGGTTATTTCCAGCTACTGATATCTGTACAGAAGTAAAACATTGCTAGAGGCAAAATGTAATCAGCTGAGTCAAAAATCCCATTTCATTTACTCCCCTATCTTGCGATAAAGTCATTCAACAAGGTGTTGGCCACCTTTAGCTAAGGTGTTTATGTATAGGATCTAAATCCACCGAAACAAAAAGGATGATACCACGGAAGGTGTGGGCTTTGGAGTCCGGTACCTGAGTTATACCCAGCCTTTGCTCCTAACTGGCTGTGTGAGCTTGGGCAGGTCTGTCTCTCTTCTAAGCCTTGGTTTCTCCGTTTGTGAAGTGGAGAGAATACCTGCTTGCCTATTTCACAGACGTGTAGAGAAGTTTAAACCTCACAAGTGATCATGTATATCAACAGTCTCTAGTACGATACCTGACACATTTTAGGCATTGAATACTTCGCAGTTATGATGCAAATATGGATATATCCTCATTATGTGTGTCACACAGTTTCATATTACCTATTTTTCAGAAATACAGTGAGGAAAACATTACTTAACCCATTTCACAGATGCTGAAACTGAGTTGCGATCACTGGGACTTGAGCCCAGGTCCTTCAGCTCAGGTCCCATGCTCTTTCCACTACATGCTCTTAACCAGAGGTGGGCAATGCCATTTTCATGAGGTGCCAGGTCAGTAGGTGGCAGGGCCGGCTGTCACTGGCATTCAGGGGCAGGGTCGCAGGGAGTCAAACAATGGGAACATCTCTTAGGGGATGAATGAGGACTTCAAATCACAGAGAAGGTGCCCAGTGGATGCTCCGTGCCAGCCAGCAGCGACAACTGCTGCACACCCCAGCATTTCAGCATTTCTAGAACCATCTCAGCGCAGTCTGGTCCACTGCGGCCTCTGGCTATGATGCCAGTTCTTCACTCTGATTGAATACGACCTGTGAGCGTAACTCTTCACCAGCCCTTCATCCAATGTGCAGAAACACTACTCCCCAATTATATCACAGTTTACATATATATATATATATATATATATATATATATGATTATGCTTTTATTATAAACACCTTAAGGAATCACCTTTGCAGAATATTTTTAAAATACGTCAATTTCTTTTTTTTGAGACGGACTCTCACTCTGTCGCCCAGGCTGGAATGCAGTGGCACAATCTCGGCTCACTGCAACCTCTGCCTCCTGGGTTCAAGTGATTCCCTGCCTCAGCCTCCCGAGTAGCTGGGATTACAGGCATGCACCATCGTGCCCGGCTAATTTTTGTATTTTTAGTAGAGATGGGGTTTCACCACGTTGGCCATCCTGGTCTCGAACTCCTGACTTCAGGTGATCCACCCTCCTCAGCCTCCCAAAGTGCTGGGATTATTACAGGTGTGAGCTACCATGCCTGGAGAAATACCTAATGTAGATGACAGGGTGACAGATGCAGCAAACCACCATGGCACGTGTATACCTACGTACATATGTAACATACCTGCACCATCTGCACATGTACCCCAGAACTTAAAGTATCATAATAAAAAAAGTTTCAAAGAACCATCTCCATCTGTGGATAGAAGACTGCAGACATATAGAGACTGCAGACACCCAACCCTTGCTTTCTGTGGATACATTTAGACAACTGGTGGGCAGCTTTTGGCATCGTAGCACAGAGTTCATTTTACTACATCTGGATGCCACAGAATGCTCTGGAACCTGCAGGAAAGCCAGTGAGAACGAGTCACAGACACTCTAACCCATCCAGGAGCTCCCTACCTGTATGGGGCTCGGTCTAAGCCCTGCTATAGAAAGGTGTGCAGAGAGGGCATTTTTTAAATCCTACAAATGAAAAACAGAATTAAAAAAATCTATAAAGGGCACAGGCAAATCAATTCATTAAAAGGAAAAAAAGCTAGAACCTCAGTAGAAAAATGGGTCAAAAGCATGCACACATAATTTACATGCAAATGGTTTAAAACCCTAGAAAAAATTATAATCTCATTAGTTACCAAATATATATCTAAGATAGTACTGCATGAAAATAAGGTAGTATTTTCTGCTGATAAAATTTGTGAATAGTTTTTCATTTTTGATGACAATATCAAACACTGATCATAATCTCACCATGAGTATAGATGGTTAGAAAAAACATTTTGGCTGCAGGATATGAGAAGTCTCAAAAATGTTAATATCCTTTGGCCCAATAATTCCACTCCTGGGAATCTATCCTAAGGAATTAATCAGAAGATCAAGAAAAAAAAGTTTTAAGAACAAAATAAGGGAACCCATCTAAAAGGTCAAAAATAGGAAGTATTCAATATCCTCATCAATGGCACATTATTCAGGTGTTATAAGATAGCTTTATGATTTTGAGATAAATGGGGAAAATTCATACATGGTTAAGTACTTATAACCTATGTACATATAAATATAAAGAACCATGTCAACTGTGGAATGGTGAGAAATGAGAAGGAAATACATCCACTTGCTAACAGAAGTCTCTGAGTGATGGGAATCTTTTTTTCTCCCTGCTTTTTTGCATTTTCCACTTTTTTTTATTACAAAAAGTATGAATTAAGGAAAAACAACTTGGACTTTGGTTCTGAGAACAAACTTTATCAAATGACTCCGAAGTTATTTGCTTTGCCCAATTATTTCTGCAGAGTCACCAAATACATTCAAGATGGAAAAAAAAAGCACCTCAAAGTCAAATGAGGCGAGTGCCCACAGACACCAAGGAGAAAAGGAACAGGGGATCGATCGGGAAAGGACAGTGAGAAACACTTGCTAACAGAAAACAGACCCGTACACAGAAGCTAACTGGAACCTTTCCAGTCAGTTCCATCTTTCAGGCTCTGCAGACAAATGAATGGAAGCCAGGCTGACCTCCAATAACGGGGCAGATGCGCAGACCCCCTTTCTTCGCACTGCGTGTGGGACAGGCCACAGAGCTCTCCGAAGCTTCTGGACTTAGAATCACGGGACAGCACGGCATGGGCTGTGTCCTTAGCAAGTCCTTGGTTTTGTGTGCTGTGCACGTCTCCAGTGGACTGAGTGTTACTCAGGTTTGCAGAAAAAATATGAATAAAAACAGAGCTCTCAGGCTCACAACCGTCTTGCAGCTTGATCTTGTCTAGAAATCTAAGTCATCTTGGCCAAAGCCATCTGCCCTGCCTGCCACCTCAGTGGGCGTGAGGCTTCCAAGTGCCTGGTCATCTTGTAGGTCACAGCCTTCGCTGGCCCCCTGCTCTGGAGTCCTTGGGCCTGAAGGGACCTCTTCTTGCTCAGAAGTGGAACTTCCTGGATACATCCTGATGGTCTTCCTCTCTGCATGGCCATCTTCTAGACTGACCTGAGGGCTCCCTTTCTTCTCACCTTGAATTTCTCCTTCCGACCCTGGCTGGGCCTCCCCTTCAGCCTCTGGGGCCTCTCCACCTTCTGACTCTGGCTGGGCCTCTTCTGCCTCCTGGGCCTCCCTTTCTGCCTCTGGGAACTCTATACCTTCTGATTCTGGCTGGACCTCTGCTTCAGCCTCTGGGACCTCTATACCTTCTGACTCTGGCTGGGTCTCTCCTTCAGCCTCTGGGACCTCTACACCTTCTGACTCTGGCCGGGCCTCCTCTTCTGCCTCCTGGGTCTCCCCTTCAGCCTCTAGGGCCTCTACACCTTCTGACTCTGGCTGGGCCTCCCCTTCTGCCTCCTGGATCTCCCCTTCAGACTCTGGGGCCTCTATGCCTTCTACCTCCTTGGCTTCCCCTTCAGACTCCAGGGCCTCTACAATTTCTGACTCTGGCTGGGCCTCCCCTTCTACCTCTGGGGCCTCTACACCTTCTGAATCTGGCTGGGCCTCCCTTTCTGCTTCCTGGGTCTCCCCTCCAACCTCTGGGGCCTCTATAATTTTTGACTCTGGCTGGGTCTCCTCTTCAATCTCCAGGGCCTCTGCACCTTCTGACTCTGGCTGGACCTCCCCTTCCACCTCCTGGGCCTCCTCTTCTACCTCCAGAGCCTCTATACCTTCTGACTTTCGCTGGGCCTCCCCTTCTGCCTCCTGAGCCACTACATCTTCTGACTCTGGCTGGGTCTCCTCTTCTGCCTCCTGGGCCTCTACACTTTCTGACTCTGGCTGGGCCTCCTCTTCTGCCTCCTGGGCCTCTACACCTTGTGACTCTGGCTGGGCCTCCCCTTCTGCCTCCTGGGCCTCTACATCTTCTGACTCTGGCTGGGTCTCCCCTTCAACCTCCAAGACCTCTACGTCTTCTGACTCTGGCTGGGCCTCCTCTTCTGCCTCCTGAGCCTCTACATCTTCTGACTCTGGCTGGGCCTCCTCTTCTGCCTCCTGGGCCTCTACACCTTCTGACTCTGGCTGGGCCTCCCCTTCAGCCTCCAGGGCCTCTATACCTTCTGACTCTGGCTGGGCCTCCCCTTCTGCCTCCTGGGCCTCTACACCTTCTGACTCTGGCTGGGCCTCCTCTTCTGCCTCCTGGGCCTTCACATGTTCTGACTCGGGCTGGGCCTCCTCTTCTGCCTCCTGGGCCTCTACACCTTCTGACTCTGGTTGGGCCTCCTCTTCTGCCTCCTGAGCCTCTACACATTCTGACTCTGGCTGGGCCTCCTCTTCTGCCTCCTGGGCCTCTACACCTTCTGACTCTGGCTGGGCCTCCTCTTCTGCCTCCTGGGCCTCCTCTTTGGCCTCCAGGGCCTCTATGCCTTCAGCTTCATCACTCTGTCCTGGATCTTGGTCACCTCCTGCCGCAGCTTCATCCTGCAAGTTGTCCTCATGCCCAGAGCCCTGGCCCCCAGTTTCTCTCCTCTCACCTAGGCCCTCTCCCTCCTGCTCAGCTTCCTCCAGCTCACTGCTGGCGCTGGTTTTGCTATTGTGGGTTTTTCCTTCTCTCTCCTGAGCCACTGCAGCTCCCTCTGCCTCCTCTGGTTTGGGATCTTTGTCTCTGTCAAGTCCCTGGCTCCGCTCGCCATCCTCTTCCTCGTCCACTCCAGGCCCTGGGCCCAGCCCCAGCCCTGGCCTCCCACCGGCTCCCTGGACAGTCCTGGTGCTTATGGGGTCCATGTGAGTCCTGCCAGGGGCCACCTCTGCTGCCTCCCCATCGGTGTGTTCTCCCTTCTTCCTCTGCAGAATCTGCCGCAGGTCAAAGGCCTCTTTGATGGGACCTCTGGTGGCCCCCATTGTGTCCTTTGGGGATATAGGGATCACTTTCTTTCTCACGCAGGCCTCACAAGGACAGAACTCCTCTCCCTCAGCCTCTGCACCTAGCTGGGTGCCCAGGTCTGTGCTGAGGGCCAGCTCATCCTCCAGGGTGAAGGAGAGAGGCTCCAGGCCTAGGGTCCGCTCAGAGAAGGCCGAGAGATTGCGCAGGCCCCAGAGGCGATGTCTGCGCTGCTGGGTCTGCAGGAGCAGCTCCCCTGTGACGGTCTCCCGAGGAGGCCCCAGCACCATCCGCCCCGCTTGGCTCTGGAGCTTCTGGAGCTCTCTCTCGGTGCTGTTCTGGAGGCGCCGGGCCACGTCCTGCTGCAGCTCAGCCGCCATCTGGTCCAGCAGATCGTTGTCCTGCAGGCCCCAGCGGGCTCGGAGCTCAGCCACCGCACTGGCAAGGTGGGCCAGGAAGGCCTTCTCTGTCTTCTTCAGCAACACAGACATCAAGATGGGGTCACAGTCCAGAGCCACTCTGTAGGCCACCGAAGAGCTCTTCTCTGCAGCCCCTTGGGTAGGTGGGGCCTGCGTGTGCTCCTGGCCCATCCAGGAGGCTCCGGGTGGCTTTTCCAAGACAGGCTCAAGCTGGGAGCCACTTTGACTCTCACTGGCACTTGGGTCCATCTCACTGAGATGACTAGTGGGCTCCGTGGGCTCCTCTGTTCCCTCTGGGGGGCATGGCTCTGCAGAGGCAGAGGCTCTTCCCGCTTCCTCCTCCTGGACTGGGTCCTGTTCCTGGGAGCCTTCCCCATCCAGAAAGCCGGCCTCTGACAATTCCTGTCTGCAGACGCGTCCTTCTTCTGGAAGCTCTGCCTCTTTGAGACCTTCTTCAAGAGCCTCTTCTTGCAGTCCTCCTTCTGGTCCTTCTTTAACTTCCTCTAGCTGTGCCTCTTCTTGCAACCGTTCTTCTGTTTCTTCTTTCATTTCCTCGAACTGTGCCTCCTCTTCTTGCAGCTCTCCTCCTCCTGTTTCCTTAGTTTCCTCTAACTGCGCCCCCTCTTCTTGAAGCCCTTCTCCTTCTGCTTCTTCCACTTCCTCTAACTGCGCCTCTTGCAGTTCTCCCGATTCCTCTTTAGTTT
>CM052661.1:7485399-7551364 GCA_028533165.1 Leontopithecus rosalia | reverse complement strand
TCTCTAATGGCACCTCTTCTTCTTGCAGTTCTCCTTCTGTTTCTTTCATTTCCTCTAACTGCAGCTCCTCTTCTTGCAAGTCTCCTTCTGTTCCTTCTTTAGTTTCCTCTGACTGTGCCTCCTCTTCTTGCATTGTGTTTTCAGCCATCTGCTCCTCCCTGTCTCTTTCTGCTTCCTCCTCCTTGGTGGCAAAAGCGCAGGCTTGGGAGTTCAAGGCTGGGGAACAACAGTGCTGCTGCTTTTCCAGATCCCCTGGGTTCTCAGAGGTTCTGGAATCGGACCTCTGGTTGGAGGTTTTCAGGGACAGCTCTGTCCCCTCAGGGACCAGGGTGCCATCCATGGCACAGGGTATGCTGCTCTCCCCCGAGCCTCCAGAGCCGCTACTGATGTCCACGCCAGAGGAGGACGTGGGCGTGAAGTTCTCTGTCACAGCATGGGACCCAAGGTCCGGCAGAGCCTGGCTCCACGTGAGCTCCCAGAGGCCTGAGTCCAGCTGGTCCTGCTCAAGGTCACATCCCGGCCACAGGTCCTTTGAGATGCGGAGCAACTCCTGGTACTGAGGGGAGTCTTTGAACCTCACTTTGCTGGCAGGAGACCCAGAGTCTTCATCAAAGAACTGGAGACCGGCCAGACAGGTAATGAGGGCCCCGGCTGAGCGGCTGAGCCTCCTGGCCACGGGTCGAGACATTTCGGGCACGCTGCTGGGCCGGTCATGCTTGGAGCCCATCAGTGCCCTCATGATCTGCGTGGAGGCAGACACCCGGCCAGGAAGAGCCCGCAGGCCCACCCTGCAGCTGGCCAGGGCTCCTCTGTCCATTCCGGCCTCTGCAGGGGCCTCAGAAACTCCCTCTGGAGATGCCCCTTGGGCATCCCCTGATTGGGGACCAATGTCACCACTCACTGGGAGGAAGCCCTCTAGCTCCAGGTCCTGTCCAGCAACCCCTTCCAGGGGCTGCTGTCTGTCGTCAGCTGACTCCCCCAGGCCTTCCAGAGCATGGTCATCCCCAGGGTCCACCTCAGGGCCTCTCAGGTCACCCCCTGCTGCACCTGTGGTCTCGTCCACCATCTCATATGTCATGAGTACGGGCTCTTCAGGAATGTTGTCCAGCCATTCTCGAACCACAGCCTCTGGAGACGAGCGGGGCAGTGTGCCAGGGGACATGCTGCTGGACTCCTGCCCCTGGAGGCCTCCCAGACTAGCGGTCTTCTCCTGGGATAGCACCCCAGACCTCACAACCTGGCTGGCGCAGCTTCTTCTAGATGCCCCTGAACTGGGGCCAGAGGACGTTGTGAGCTCTGCCTGGTGCGTCCCCTCCTCCTGCTGGCTCCCACCTGGCCCACGGGCAGCACTCCGGTGGCTGCTGCTGGTGCTGGCACAGCTGGAAGGGCGCCTCTCAGGGCAGGGCCGCCCCCTGGGCGGGGTGGGGCAGTACCTGCCACACAGCCAGCGGGCCTCCAGGGAGGGTCCCCACTGGGCCTCTTGGGCCGGCAGTGTCCCGGTCTGTGAGCAGGAGCAGCCTTGGTGGGGGCCTGATGCCCCTTGCTTGGGCCGTTCAACCTGCAGAATTAACGGCAAGGAGGGCTGGGGGGTGTCCCTGGCCTGTTCCTCCAGGCTGGCAGCCCCAGATTTTGAGTAGGAGTTGGATGTGTGAGGCAGTGGGGGGGCCGGTGAGCCTGTCCTGGACCCTGCCTCCCCTGCCCACCCAGCAGAGGGAGCGTTGTGGGGGGAGACCCCAGAGGCACAGTCCGAGTGGCCTGCAGGGGTGACAGTGGCACTGCTGGTTCCCAGAAGGTCCTGGGAAGGAAGAGAGCCCAAGGAGGGAGGTCTCAGGTCCCCAGAGGTCTGTGTCCTGGAGCTCGATGAGCTTCCAGAAGATCGTAGCACTGAGCCATCCTGGCAGACCCTTTGCCGCTCAGGAGGCCTCGGCACTTGCATGGTTGCAGAGGAGTCCAGCAGGCTGTGGGTGCCCCTGCAGTAGCGACACTGCCTGGGAGAGTCTCTTGGGGCCACTCGGCCAAGGCCAGGGCTGCTGGGTGAGGACACCGCACTGGCCCGGCTCTTGTGCCTTCTCCGCCCCTGCTGGGCTGAAGTGCAGGTGGGAGGGGTGGAAGAGGCTCCTTCTGAGTCCCAGGAGCCAGAAAGGCCCGAAGCCAGAGGCTCCCTCATCACAGACGCACCCCTGGCCTGCTGGTGCTCAGTGCCGTGTCCTGGCATCTCCGCCTGCAGGTCTTCACTCCTTAAAGATGAAAGACTCAGGGCTGGAGAACCTGGAACACTTCCCTCGGTGGCCTCCTGCTGGGAGGTCTCAGCCCTTGCCTTGCCCAGGCAGCCCCGGGTCCGCCCGCCCCATTCGCTGGATCCCTCCCTGGTGCTGGCTGACAAGTCTGAAGAAGCCCCCTCCTCACTCTGGGCCCTGGACATCAGGCGGCCGCCTTGCACTGGGCCACCCAGCCCAGCTCCGTCTGTGCACATGCCAGGGTCCTCACCCCGGCTCCTGCCAGCTTCCCACTCGGCCCCTCTCTGGGCAGAGGGGCTGCCGCTGTCCACCCTGTCCTCTGGGATCCTGGGGCAGCAGGAGGAGCCTGGCTCCAAGCCCTCAGGGTGGCCGGTGCTGGAGGCTGGGCTGGCACTGTCCTGGCTGCATCTCTCCCTCCTGGGAGCCCCGCGGTCCCACAGGCCACTGCAGCAGATGTGCTGGGCCAGCCCCCACCTCTTCCGAGCTGCCACTCTCTCTCCCTGGGAGGCATGCAGGGGATTCGTCCAGATTTCATACTTGGGCCCTGGCTGCCCACCTCGGCCAAAGGCTTCCCTGCATCCCACCCTGCAGGGCCGGGGTCCCCACACCCCAGGCTGCGAGAAGCCCCAGGGGTAGCCGTCCCACACACAGCAGAGGGGGTCCACCTCCCCCAGAATGGGGTCATCCCCGCTGGCTGTGGTGAGGGCACTGGCCCGGCCCATTCTCCGGGACCACAGAAGCGTGTCCTCGCCGACCAGGTGGAAGCGGACTTTCATCTCCACGGACAGGCTGCCATCCTCATTCATGCGGACCTTCTTCTTCATGTCATCGCCGGCCACCAGCGGGCCCGGCTGCACCAGCGTGTCTTGAGGGTGCCTGTCAGGAGCAGGGCCCGCCAGAGGGTCACTGGGACCAGGTCTCTCTGGCAGCCTTGGCCTGCTGCCTGACTGGGACCGTGAATGGATCACGCTCGGCTTGGTCTTTGGCCCCCAGCTCCCTGGCATGCAGCGAAGAGGAAAAGAAAAGAGGAAAAGATGAAAGTCATGAGCCTGCCACCACCTGGATACCACCACTGCCTCCAAAATGCACGGTCAGGGCCAGGCGCAGTGGCTCATGCCGGTAATCCAAGCACTTTGGGAGACTGAGGCAGGAGGACTGCCTGAGCTCAGGGTTTCAAGACCAGCCTGGGCAACATAGTGAGACGCCATCTCTACAAAAAAAAAAATTAAAAAATAATTAGCTAAGCATGGTAGTATGCCCTACAGTCCCAGCTTCCTAGCTACCTGGAAGGCTGAGGCAGAAGAATCCCCTGAGTCCCAGAGTTCGAGCCTGCAGTGAGCTGTGCGCCATTGCACTCCAGCCTGGATGACAGAGTGAGACCATTTAAAAAAAAAAAAAGGAAAAAAAAAGCATGTTAAGGGCAGAGCTATTCTAGAATGACAATCCGTAGAGCTACCAGTCTGTGAACTGACATCATCTAGCAAGGAGAACTGAAGTCTGAATTCAGTCTCAACTCTGCCACTTCCTAGCTGCGTAGTTTTTGGCAGAGCCTGTTTCTCAACCGTAAAGTAAGCATAATAATATTGGTTGAGTCAGTTCATATCGATGCATGGCCATACATATAAAACTTCCTCCATAGTTGCTGGCACACAGTAGGCTCTCGAGAGATGCACACTTGGCAGGCAGAGCGGCAGTGCCCACAGCTTACTCCTAGCCCTCCTCATGCCCGCCGCCAGCTCAGCAGGTGAAATCGATAAACTGCTGCATATGACCCTGAGTGTTAACTGTTATATGCTCTGTGATTATTAGTGGTGATTTATCACCCTAACCCTCATCAAGCTCCTGGGTTGATAAATGATTGCAGGGAAAGAGCTGGGTGCACCGTATCAGGTCCTGCTAGTCAAGCCTGCAACCCAGCTAGGAAAGAGAAGAAGAAAGGACTGCTGGGGATGCAAAGGAGTGGCTCTAAGGAATAATGCACCAGGCATGGTGGCTCACACCTATAATCCCATCACTTTGGGAGGCCAGGGCAGGTGGATCACCTGAGGCCAGGAGTTCGAGACCAGCCTGACCAACGTGGGGAAAGCCCATCTCTACTAAAAATGCAAAAAATTAGCTGGGGGTTGTGGCAGATGCCTGTAATTCTAGCTACTTGGGAGGCTGAAGTATGAAAATTGCTTGAACCAAGGAGGCAGAGGTTGCAGTAAGCTGAGATCGCGTTACTGCACTCCAGCCTAGGTGATAGAGAAAGACTCTGTTTCAAAAAAAGAACAAAAAAAAAAAAAAGAATGAATGAATGAATGAATGAATGAAGCCCTTAAGTGCTTTAGAATTTCATCTTCAGAGGCAACACGTGGCAAGAGGGTAATGCTAGCAGCGGCTGAGTCTACAGTCAGCAAAAGAACAGACCCCAGGTGCATGTCTGGGCAGAAGATGGCTTTGCCCAGTCCTGCCCCTCCACAGGGGCCAAATGAGACTGAGGACTCCTCCAGGGAGGGGCCCAGAGTAAACTGTCCTTGTGCCTCCAGTACCTGTCCCACAGGGATCACGAGCCTGTCCTTGTTGGTGTTTGCTGAGCTTTTCACGAAGGACAGAAAGTACTTTGTTTACTCATCACATTTTTCCATCATCAAACTGCATTTGTTAATTATGCTTTTAAAAAATAAGTGTGTGTGGTTTTAAAAAATAACAGAGTACAGACTGGCTTGTTGGCTGGATATACAGATGGATGGATGGATGGCCCATTTCTCTTGGTTAGTTTTAGTCCTTTTGACCCCCGTACAGGCCACCACTGTTGCCTGAGACTGTCGTGACCATGAAAGGATGCCACGCCACACACATGGCCCATTGCTGCCATGATGTCGTACCCACTGTCGTTGTTCCTTTTTTTTTGAGACAGGGTCTCTGTTGCCCAGGCTGGAGAGCAGTGGCATGATCGTGACTTACTGCAGTCTCAAACTCCTGGGCTCAAATGATCCTCCCACCTCTGCCTCCTAAGTAGCTGGAACCACAGGCATGTGCCACCATGCCTGGCTAATTTGTTCATTTACTTATTTATTTTTTTGGTAAAGGCAGGGTCTTGCTCTGTTGTCTAGGCCTGTCTTGAACTCCTGGGCTCAAGTGATCTTCCTGCCCTGGCCTCCCAAACTGCTGGGATTACAGGTGTGAGCCTCTGTGCCTGTGGTTCTTAATAAAATTTATTTTAGATTCTAGAAATTTCAAGTTCAAAGTCTCTTAATCCATGTTCTTTTTATTTGTTTGTTTGTTTGTTTGTTTAGAGACAGGCTCTTTCTCTGCCATCCAGGCTGGAGTGAAGTGGTACAATCACAGCTCACTGCAGCCTCAACCTCACAGGCTCAAGTGATCCTCCCACCTCAGCCTCTCAAGTAGCTAGAACTATAGGCATGTGCCATTATGCCTGGCCAAATTTTTTATACTTTTTCGTAGAGACAAAGTCTTATTATGTTGCCGAGGTTGGTGTCCAGCTCTGGGACTCAAGCTGTCCTCTCACTTTGGCCTCCCAAAGTGCTGGGATTACAGACATGAGCCACCATACCCAGCCTCTGTTCCTTTTATACACCAAGCACTGCCTTCTCCTATCTCGGTCAAGTGTTCAACCCAAGTGAGGTTGATGGTGATGAGAAGGAAAAAGAGGCAAGAGAGATCCCAAAATGACGGGGATACCTAAGATTTGGGGCCAAAGGGAAGTTTCCCGAATTATCTGGAAGGGTATCCACTCAGCCCTACTGAACCACCATCCAGGGCAAATCAGATGGGGGAAATTCAAACACCAACTCACCGTTTTTGTTTCTTGAAGTCAGCCCAGATAAAGTTCCAGCCTCACTTCTCCTGGAAGTTTCCATGGCTGGAGGTCTGAAGGCCTCATGCCCAGCACACACCAGCACGGAGGGGCTGTGCAGCAGTGCCTGCAGTGAGTCCACCTGAGGGAGGGCGAGGGGTCAGTAGGCCTGGGCTGCAGACACCCTCTGTCCCAAGGCCTGGGGGAGGAAGGCCAGTCTCGCCAGCCCTGTCCTGATTTCTGACCATCTCACCCCAGTTTCCTGGTCCAAGGAGGAGTCTTCTCCACTCCCCATAGCACCTCAATCACTAGCTGGGGGCTGAGGTCCCACCACCATGATCTCCCACTTTAACTATACCTCTCCCTCCCCCAGGTGTGAGGCCTGTGACTGAAGGTCACTCTGGATGCCCCTGCTGCAAAAGACTTCCGCAGACTGCGTCTCTGCCCACATGTCCAGCCTCCAGAACATGTATTCCCTGAAGCAGCCAGAGCAGCACACCCTCCAGCTCCCACAGGGAGGCCCGATTCACTCTCTCACCCTTTTCCCAAATGGAGGAGCCTCTGTGCTGCCCGACCTCTGTTTTCTGGTACAATCTGAGTCTGTTGCCTCTGCCTCTGTCCAAGTGGAGGGAAGAGGGGCTAGGCACCACTCTCCCTGCAGGGACCCCTTCCCTTCCAGACTCCTGCAATGGTATCTAAGGTCCCGACCCTCCCCAGACCCATCAGGATGTCCCCTACCCACTGCTGGGCTCGGGGCAGGCCATGTCACTGCAGAACTCCATTCCAGGAGACAGGTCCCTGGACCCAGAGGCCCCTGCAGATCTCAGGGTTTGCACTGTTGATGGGATTACATTGTAATTAGCAATGCTGGGGAATGAATCTCCATCTTTAAAGCACAGAGATGTTCTTTTTCATTTTCTAAAATTAGAAGGGTATGCTCATTAAAAAAAATGAAAGAGGAAACATTATATTCTCTTCCCCAAAAATATGTCATAGAAATGTGTTGTATACTAGATCTTTCAGCCTAGCAAGTTAGAAGTTGGTTTTAAATGACTAGGTCCGCGGCTTCCTAGCCTTTTGGCTAAGACCAAGTGTAAATGTCTAGGTCCATTTCTTCTTTGATTTAGATTTCTGGTCCATCAAAAAAATACAAACATGACCCAAGTCTATGAATTCATAGATGTAGCCGTGCTTCTAGGGAATCAGACTCTCCAGGGAAGAAGAAAAAATTAAAGATTAAGTGATGCTCCCATTCCTGGAGAGAGGCAGAAGGCAAGAATCCACAGGAAAAGGAGCATTTTCAAGAACGACTATCCGGGAGGGTACATGAACGCTGATAATCATGTTTCGGTTCTTCCTGGGGAGAAAGGAGGTCGTTATGTTTACAGAAACTCTAACAGCTCTGCAATAAGTCTAGGTGAAAATATCTAATGTCTTTTTCTCCAGTTCACTCACATTGTGCCAGCTCTCTCCCCATCACTGCACCCGCTAAACTGTAGCTAACTCAAGGTAGGGATCTTGTTTCATTTGTTTATACAGTACACCCTAGTCCATGGTAATGCACACTAACTCAAAAGCATCCTTGCATTACATTGCAATTAGCAATGCTTGCGGATGTATTTCCATCTTTAAAGCACAGGGCATGTTCTTTTTTCTTTTCCAAACATGAATGTTAGCTCTATCATTTGCCACCCATGCAACTAGGAGCAAATTATTTAACCTCTGTGCTTGACTTTTCTTATCTGTCCCAAGGGGATAATAGTATCAGCTACCAGCCAAATGCAGTAGCTCACATCTGTAATCGCAGCACTTTGAGAGGCTGAGGCAGGTAGATCCCTTGAGCCCAGCAGTTTAAGATCAGCCTGGGCAACATGGTGAAACCCTGTTTCAACTAAAAAAATACCAATAAAATTAGCCAGGCATAGTGGCATGTGACTGCACTTCCAGCTGCTTGGGAGGCTGAGGCGGAAGGATCACTTGAGCGCAGAAGTCGAGGCCACAATGAGCTGAGATTGTGCTACTATACTCCAGTCCAGGCAACACTCAAAGCCTGTCTCAAATATTAATAATAATAATGAATAACAGTAATACATCAGTGACCCGGTGAGTCTGTGTGGTGAATGCTAAGCCGCGGACCAGCCGTTTCTACCCCACTCTTTCTGGTGTGCCTTCCCGTACTGCAGAGGTTTGTTTGTTTGTTTTGGTTTTGTTTGTTTGTTTCGAGACTGAGTCTTGCTCTGTCACTCAGGCTGGAGTGCAGTGGTGCCACCTCCACCTCCCAGTTCCAAGTGATTCTTCTGCCTCAGCCTCCAAGTAGCTGGGACTACAGGCATGCACCACCATGCCAGGCTAATTTTGAATTTTGAGTAGAGTTGGAGTTTCCCCATGTTGGCCAGGCTGGTCTCGAACTCCTGACCTCAAGTGATCCACCTGCCTTGGCCTCCGAAAGTGCTGGGATTACAGGTGTGAGCCACCACACCTGGCCCAGTACTGCAGTTTAGAAAGCTACCAGCCCATTTCCTGAACTCCCTTGCAGCTTGGGATCTAAATGCAAACTAAGTCCCACTAATTAGATGCACTTGTGCAGGGCATGGAACATGGCGGCGAAGCAGAGGCCATCTCCTTTTGTTCCTAACTCTTGCCACAAGCAAAATGAAGTCAAAGATGCAGAGAGACATGTGCCGCTGAGACAGCAAAAGATGCCCTCATTGTTCTAGCACCCATCATCTTCCCATATGGGATCCCAGCAATGGTGGGATAATTCAGAGCTCAGTCATTCCAGAGGCAACCCCCTAAACCTCCTTTCCTCATTTCCTAGACACCACTGACAGGTTGGTCTAAAGCATTCTGGGAGTCTTTTCCAGGACCCAGCCTGTGCTCCTCCAGCCTTTCAGTGAATCTCTAAGCATCAAATGCTCTAAGTGTAATTCCATCCTGCTTAAGATGTTGAGAGAGGATTCTGTTTCCTGTACTGAAGCATGGCTGACACAGAGTATCACATCAGAGGTGGCCACAGGCAATGGACCTTCAAAGA
Organism: Leontopithecus rosalia; assembly: GCA_028533165.1. Lineage (NCBI taxonomy): Eukaryota > Metazoa > Chordata > Mammalia > Primates > Cebidae > Leontopithecus > Leontopithecus rosalia. Next base: position 7,542,294 of record CM052661.1, on the reverse strand, counting down.
TAGGAATCTGGGATTCGTGTTCTCATCTGGATGATGTGAAGGTGGTGATAAACCGGTGGCAACGGGGCACTCGTAGCACGTGGCACACAGTGACAACATAGTTCTTAGATGATCCCCTCTGATAGTAGAAAGCAGTGCTTCCTGAGAGCAGAACTTTGACCCTCCACTGGCTGTGGGGATAGCCTCTTCGAATGAGTGAGAATTGCAAGGGCTATGAAGTGGGCTGGCCACTTCCCACTTTTGAAAAATGGCAGGCTCAAGGTCTAAGCCCTAACTTGAGGATGGCCAGAGGACCTGGGGGCTTCTTCAACTGCTGTCAAAGAGTCTCTTTTCTCTTGTTGCCAAAACTCAAATGCAGAACTGCTTCTGCTGGTGGCTGAAAGACAACTGAACCCGGTGTTAGGTGTTCCGTCAAGCCATAAAGCAGCGGTGCTGTGCGGAAGTGGACCCTGATCACCAAGTGGAGGTGGCGCAGATGAGATCAGCGTCAAGAAGCTTGACCGAGGCATCAGTAAGTTGCTCAAGCAGGCGACTCACACCCCAGCTCACCTGCTTCTGCCGCGTTTCTGTCCCTCCTCAGCACACACCTATGACTTCCTGGGAAATTCCCCATCCCAGCTAACAGAAGAAGAAAAGATTCTATTCTGGCTTTCAGACGGTTGCAGAGAGTATGGTGACATGACCAAGAGGTGGCTGCTGTGTGACAGACTCACTTGGGCCATGAAGAGCAGTGGAGAAGGAAAAGCCAGGGGACAGTGTGATTTGGTGACTACCCGGAAGAAGCAATGGCAAGAGGTTCTAGAGCAATTTATGGGCAGTGGGCAGTGGTTAGCAGTTAAATCAGACAATCAAGGGACTTGAAGGAAGGGGCCTGGAGGACGGGTGACAGGAAGTCCAGAGACGAATCTGAACCAGCCCAGACGGTGAGAACATTGGCGACCCCCATGCATGTTTACCAAAAGGTGAAAATCCAGTGGATACACTGACCAGCTCTGCAAAGTCAACCATCTGCTTCCTCCAGCCACCCCAGGTATGCTCAGGCAGCTCCTGAACAAAGTGGCAAAAAAGCATCAACTAGCAGCAGACGCTCCACCTCATTCAAGCAAACCTGGCTGCCACCTCTGCTCATGGCCTGATCTGCTAAGAGTAGAGACCCAGTGATTCATATCAGACTTTGAGGGACGCAGCCAGACCCCTGGTAGAAACCTAATGACGTCAAACCCCTCTGATATGGTGGTGTTCAGCAATCTGTGCCCACTGTAATAGACACCTGCTTCACAGGTAGATTTTGCACCTGGCCCATCATCCTCCTCTACCCTCCATGGACTCACGGAATGCTTTGCTCATCCTTGACAAAACCCATGAAGATCCATCCAAAGTTCCATCCAAATGACTGATTTTATAGCAGAGATGTGAGAAGATGGGCTAACACCCATGGAACTTACTGTGTGGCCATGTACCCCATCACCCAAAGCAGCTCTAACTTATGAATCAATAGAATATTCTATGCTTCCATAGAATATTCCATAGAATATTTGGGCAGCAGCTAGAAGATGTCACTTTATGATGTTGGGATGTTGTCTTACAGGATGTGATATGTGCTCTGAACTAGCAACTGATACTTAGTGCTGTTTCTCTGGCAATAAGACACCCGTGCCCTCACTGCAAACATTCTGCTTTCCATCCCAACAGTTTTGGTCTCTGCAAGCTATACAGTGAATCCCATGGGTGTTAGTCTACTCTCTCATTTCTTTTGCTATAAAATTAGTTCTTTGGATAGAAGTGATCTGCATGGGTTATGGCATAGGTTTGGCGGTCTCATGACCCAAGGGAGAATGATGCTTCTTAGAAGACACAACAGTGGGCTGGACATGGTGGCTCATGCCTGTAATCTCAGTCCTTTGGGAGGCCGAGGTGTGTGGATCACCTGAGGTCAGGAGTTTGAGACCAGCGTGGCCAACTTGGAACTTCATCTCCACTAAAAATATGAAAATTAGCCAGGTATAGTGGTGGGCTCCTGTAATTCCAGCTACCTGGGAGCCTGACGCAAGAGAATCACTTGAATTTGGGAGGCCAAGGTTGCAGTGAGCCGAGATCGCACCACTGCACTCCAGCCTGGGCAACAAGAGTGAGAGTCCATCTCAAAAAAGAAGGACTAGGAGGAGGGAGAGGAGGGGGAGGGGGGAGAAGGAGGAGGAGGAACAACAACAACACAACAGTGGCCCCGTGGAGCTGAAAACTGAAATGGTTGCCTTGGACATACAAGGCTTCTCATGACAATGAACCAACAGGCAATAAGGAGGTTCTGTTTTGGATGGGGTGGTTGGTTTTGATTGTCCAAGGGGGAAATAGAGCTATTACATAATGGGACAGGGAAGAAGTCACCTGTCTCCCAGGCAGCCTATTGGCTGTCATGTCCAGGGATCAACATGAACACAAGACCACAGCAGCCCCATCTAGTGAGGAACCTCAAGGGCTCAGACTTCTCAGGAATATGGTTCAGTCACTCTGCCAGGTACATAACCATAATCAGCTGAGGTGCTGGTGGGAGACAGAGGAACAGGGAGTGAAGAGTGGAAGGAAGCTTTAAACACCAACGACGGCCTTGTGGTAGATAATTTTCTTCACACCTCTGCTAGGTATACATACTCATCAGTTTCTCTTTTCTTTGCTCTTTATTTCCTATACTACTTTGATGGTGCTGGACTACATAAGTAGAACTTGAGATAAGGGGATATCAAGGTGAGGTTGTCACAGAATAGAAGACGAAGGGTCAGTGATAATGTGATTGGGGGAAGAAGGTGAAAGGGGCTCTGATTGTAGGAGGAGAGCTCTATTACTACATGAGTGCGTGTTGCTGTAGCTGATTTATAATGAAGGTTTTATAATGATGCTATGATTTTTTTTTTTTGAGACGAAGTCTGGCTCTGTCACCCAGGCTGGAGTGCAGTGTGCAATCTTGGCTCACTGCAGCCTCCGCCTCCCAGGTTCCAGCAATTATCCTGCCTCAGCCTCCCAAGTAGCTGGGATTACAGGCATGCACCACCATGCCTGGCTAATTTTTGTATTTTAGGTAGAGATGGGGTTTCACCATGTTGGCCAGGCTGGTCTCAAACTCTGACCTCAGGTGATCTGCCCACCTCATCCTTCCAAAGTGCTGGGATTACAGGTGTGAGCCACCACACCCAGTGATGTTTATGAAGGTGGAATGGTGCATATAGATGTTAAATAGCAATAGGACTGAATCTTGAGGAGACTGAATTAGATCAGTCAACTTCCATCCTCCATTCTGCCCACCTTTGGTGGAAATTCATGTTCTGCAGAACCTGGAAAGGCAAAAATTACATCCACGGATGTCCCTGAACTCAATAATCACAGCGGCTTCCAGCAGAGGTAGTAGCTTTCTGCACGTGCTGGGAGCCATTCCTGCAGACCCAGCTTCCAATTCAATCTCTGGCTTCCCAAAGATTTGGAAGCCCTCCAATGCCTGTATTAAATCACTTTCTAATTAAGGTACCCTGAGTGGTTTCTGTTTCCTGCACTAAACTCCTGCATTAATAGGTTATTGGATAAGACAACAACAAGAGTACACAAGGCACAATGCCTGGCACTTCCCACATCCTCTCTCAATGCAGTTAAAAACGTGAATCACAACTACTTCTGGATTAATTGTTGACTGAACATCTCCATGCTATTCACCTTTAGTTAGCAGCAAGGCAATCAAGTGCTGTTTTTAAGGAATAACCTCCCTCTTTCATGTGCGTATTTTGACTTGGGGTCTAAAGAACTTTTTCAAGGAATCACGAGACCCCGAGAGCCTACCTTTTTCCCGCTGGTTGTGTATACCTGCTTCACAGGAAAGCACAGGAGATCTGAGGCTTTGCTGAGAAAGGCAGCCAGGCTTCTCATACTCCTGTGACTGAGGACCACTGTCTGCTGGAGGCGAGGGTCTGTGTTCTTAACCAACAGTATCCTCCGGGGAGTTTTAAGACTCTTCCGGGAGGAGGATGTTCCTGGGGCTTCACGCCGGCCTTCAATATCCCGCAAATGTGGAGCAGCAGGGCTTCTCCCCTGTGGCCAGCCTGGCCCACTGGGTGTCTTGGGGGGCTTATCAGAGCATAGGTAGCACCCACCATCTTCCAGCTGCTCCAGGGCACTGAGGCTGTGCAGGCCCCGGGGTGTGGTGACAGAGCGCACCCCAAAGGAGAGAGGCATGCGCTGAGAGAGCTCGTCCATGAGGGCGCTGAAGGTCTTAAAGGCGCGCTGGTGAACGGCCAGGCGGACCCCAGCAAACTGTGGATCCCCTCGCTTGAGGAAGGTAATCTTCTTGGCTGGAGTGACCTTGGTGACCGAGGGGGTGCGAGCCACAGAGGGCAGGAGGCACTCACGGTGGCTCGGGGCCTGGGCATCCCTTGGGGTGCTGTTCATGATGTGGGGGCTCTGGTAGCTGTAACAGGTCAGAGAAAGAAGGGTCAGAGAACAGGTTGGGAGACTGACATTTTTCTGTCTCTCCCCTTCTTTGTAGAGGTGCTTCCTGCCCACCCCAAATGTGTTCCACTCCACTAAGGAGAGGCAGGTGAATCTATTTGGATGGAATAGAAGGAAGGACAGAAGTTGGGCATGGGACAGATCTGTGTTCAAATCCCAGCCTCGTGGACTGCTTGAGTTCAGGAGTTCAAGACCAGCTTGGGCAACATGGCAAAACCCCATCTCTACTAAAAATACAAAAATTAGCCAGGTGGTGTACACCTGTGGTCCCAGCTACTCGGGAGGCTGAGGTGGGAGGATGGTTGGAGCCTGGCAAGTTAAGGCTGCAGTAAGCCATGATCATGCCATTGTATTCTAGGCTAGGCAAGAACAGCAAGACCCCGTCTCAAAAAAACATTCCAGCCCCACCACCTACTCCTGTGTGGCCCAGAAGGTTAAGGATGTGATCTGGATTTTGGTGGCCCCCATCTGTAAAATGCAGCTGTAGCCACTCTGCATAGCAGTTATAATCATCAGATGAGTCTAGACATGAAAGCACCTGGCACTGAGCAAGTATCTATCTACCTACCTATCTATCTATCTACCTACCTACCTACCTACCTACCTATCTATATTTTTTTGAGACAGAGTCTCGCTCTGTCCCCCAGGCTGGAGTACAGTGGTGCAATCTTGGCTTACTGCAACCTCCACCTCCCGGGTTCAAGCGATTTTTGTGCCTCAGCTTCCCGAGTAGCTAGGATCACAGGTGTACGCCACCACAGCTAAGTTTTGTATTTTTTTGTAGAGACGGGGTTTTGCTGCCTTTGCCAGGCTGGTCTTGAACTCCTGACCTCAGGTGATCCACCCACCTCGGCCTCCCAAAGTGCTGGGATTACAAGTGGGAGTCACCACGCCAGGCAATAAATCTTTACTTCTTTCCTTCCTGTTGTTTCTGTTGCCCACTTCTACCAACCTTGAACTTTTCTGAATAGCATTTTAGCAGTTTGTCTCTAAGGAGGTAAGTGAAGAGAAGACCATGAAACACAGAGGTACGAAGGCTAGACAGAGACTCAGGAGGCTTGGGCAGCATACCCCACTCGTGAGGTCTCCCTGTGCGGCCCCTGGAGGTTCTTGCCTCTTTGGACTCCTCCTCTCCAGATGTTGTGTGAAAGGGCTAGAGTGGAAGGCATGGGTCCAAAGCCACACAGGGACAGGGGTGCACACTGTATCCTTAACCCAAATGGGGTGACGCTGTTTGAAGCTGTGTGTCTTCTGCATTATATATTGAGGTTTGCTTTCATGTAACCACGATGCTGCCTCTTACATTTCCCCGAAGTCTGTGCAAGGTGCGTGATAAATCCTATAGGTGAATATCTTGGCCACTGCTGCCAGCATGGGACAGGGGGCTCAGAGCTGCTGTGGGAGGTCAAGGCCATTCTCCCACAGTCCATTCCTGCTCCCACTGACTGCCAGAGAGGACCCACGGCCTCACATGGGGCTGCACAGGCCTTCTGTGCTCTTCCTAGCCCAGGAGGCCGCACCTGCTCTGGGCACCTCACCTCCCGCTTCTTGCCCACATGAGAATTCCCCATTCCTACCAGGCTGCCTGGCTGCAAGGGTTTCCTTCAAAGTGGCCCCTGCCCTGCAGCCCCTGCCTTGCTTTCCTTCTTCGCAGATTTTTAGTCAGCCCCTACAAGCCCAGGGAACTCCCCCTCTTCATTACAGCTTCTCCGGCAATTCCCACATCTGGGCTTGCACCCTTTCTGGCCAACTCCACCAGGGCCCAGGAGGCAGAACCTCTGCTCCCCAGGGCTCCAGCCCCGCATTCCGCACAGAGTTGGGACAAGAAATGCACACAGACAAGGAAAGCTGATGCTTCCTAGAGCCAGGACTGTTGGAAGCTGGACCCGAGCACTTACCAGGGGCAAAGAGTCATCCCAGCTTATAGGTGGCTCAGCCCAGGACCCCCGTTGGTGTGCAAGGCCATGGGCAGCAGTGGTCCTCCCTGCCGCAGCCACTGTGCCCATTTCCAGGGTAACTGGGGCCCCCATCTCCCTTTCTCACCCTCCTCTCCACATAGCCCTATTTGTCCTAAGGGGGAAAACTCTTCTCTCTTTTTCAAGATCGTGGTGCAGAAAGACCTGATAATTTGCCCTCATCTCTGACACAGCTTTATAATTAGCTGGGCCACCTCCTCCAACCTAACTTTAATCCCTGGAAGCTGCTGTTCCCAGCCCTCGGCTAACCTCCCTGCCAGGCTGGAGCACTTCCCCCACACGCTGCTGCGGGACAGCCCTTCTTCCAGCATCTTTCATTTGCACCTGGCACTGTGAGCATCCATCTGGTGCACACTGAGGGAGCTAAAGAAATGAAGCCCACTTTGTCCCCAGCGTCACTGTGTCTCTCAGCACCATGTCCCCAGGATTACTGTAACATGCATCTTCATTTCCCCTAGAATCACTGTATCCCAGCAACACCATGTCCCCAGCTTCACCATGGCCCTAGTGTGATCATGTCCCTCAGCTCCATGAAGTCTTCAGCATCTCTGTATTACCAGCAATTACAATGTCCCAGCATCACATGCCCTAAGTGTCACCATGTGTTAGCATTACAGTGTCCCAAGCATCGCAATGTGCCAGGTGCCCAGCACCACAATTACATCCCCAGCACTGCCATGTTCTCACCCTCACAATGTCACCAGCACTGCCACAGCCCAGCATTACTGTGTGCCCAGCACCACCATGTCTTCAGTGTCACCATGTCCCCCAGCACTGCCATGTCCCCAAAATGACCATGTTCTTCAGCATTACCATATCCCTAGCACCTCCATGTCCCCAATACTTCCATGAACCCAGCATTACCATGTTCCCAGCACCTCCATGTCCCCAAATAGCTCCATGAACCCAGCATTACCATGTCCCCAAAATGACCATGTCCTCCAACATTACTATATCCCAGCACCTCCATGTCCCCAGCACCATCATATCTCTAGCACCACCATGTCCCCAGCATCACCATGCTCCCAGAGTCACATGCCTTCAGAGTCACCATGTCCCCAGAACCACTGTGAAGCCAGGACCACTGTGTCCCCAGCATAACCATGTCCCCAGAATCATGTTCCCAGCACTTCCATGTCCCCTGCACCTCCATGTCCCCAGAATCATCATGTCCCCTGCACCTCCATGTCCCCAGAATCATGTCCCAAGCACCTCCATGTCCCCAGAATCATCAGGTCCCCAGCATCTCCATGTCCCTAGCACCTTCATGTCCCCAGAATCATGTCCCGAGCACCTCCATGTCCCCTGAACCATCATGTCCCCAGCACCTCCATGTCACCAGAATCATGTCCTAAGCACCTCCATGTCCCCAGAATCATGTTCCCAACACCTCCATGTGCCCTGCATCCCCATATCCCCAGCACCTCTACGTCCCCAGCACCTCCATGTCCCCAGAATCATCATGTTTCCAGGACCTCCATGTCCCCAGCATCACATGTCCTTAGAGTCACCATGTTCCCAGCATCACATGTTCCCACCATGTTCCCAGCACAGCACATGTCCCCAGCATTGCTCTGATTCATTGTCACCCTGTTCCCCAGCATCACCATGCCACCAAAATGACCATGTCCTCCAGCAGCACCATGTCGCAGAACCACTGTCTGCCCCCAGTACCTCCATGTCCCCTGCACCTCCATGTCCCCAGAATCATGTCCCCAGCACCTCCATGTCTCCAGAACCATATTCGCAGCACCTCCACATCCCCAACATCACTATGTCCCAGAACTATTGTGTCCCCAGCACCTCATGTCTCCATCATTACCATATCCTCAGCACCTCCATGTCCCCGGAATCATCATGTTCCCAGCACCCCCACATTCCCAACATCACCATGTCCCAGAACCACCATGTCCCCAGCACCTCCATGTCTCCAGAATCATATTCCCAGCACCTCCACATCCCCAACATCACTATGTCCCAGAACTACTATGTCCCCAGCACCTCATGTCTGCATCATTACCATATCCTCAGCACCTCCATGTCCCCAGAATCATCATGTTCCCAGCACCTCCACATTCCCAACATCACCATGTCCCAGAACCACCATGTCCCCAGCACCTCCATGTCCCCTGCATCACTGTCTTCAGCACTGTCTTGTCCCCGGTATGACCTTACCTTGCAGCCATGGGGAAGGGAGATGCAAACGTCGAGGGTTTTCTTCTTGGAAGAGGCATCGCCTTCCAGACCTCACACTCAGAAGACCCCATCATATTCTCCACACATTTTGTCACTCATCACTCACTCTCTCATGTATCCAACAAAGATTTCTGAGCATCTATTACATCAGGCTCTGCGTGGCATTCTGGGATGCAAACATTAGTGGGACACAGTACCGAGCTTCAGAAACTTCACATCCCAGTGTGACAGAAATGCTCCTACACACAGCAATAAATTTTCTGATGTGTATATGTGTACATACATACACTCGCACATACACCACAATATACACTGGATGTGACTGAATGCAGAGTAAAAGGAAAGGCAGTGCGGGTCAAGGAAGGCTTCCTGGAGGAGGTGATGTAGAGATTCCTCAGCTGAAGCCTAAACACAACTTAGGGATTAGTCTCTCCGGCTCTAGGAAGAAGCTGGGACCATGGCAAATAGATATGGCCCTGGCACCTTCTCTGGCAAGCTGGGTGGGGTCAGAAGTCTGGGAGAAGGTCGGAGGCTTCCTGCAAGCTGGAATCGGCTGCCATAGAGTCAGGGTAGAGCAGGGCCAGACACCTGCCTTCCCTGCATCAGGGCATTCAAAACCTGGCCTGGAAAACCGGGCTTTTCAGTTCCATGAGCTGGCACTTCTCTCCTTAGCTGAGCGGGTTTAAGTTGGGGTTTCTGTCTTGTAGAGCAGGAAGAGCCCAGCTGACATGTGGGCTCCAGAGTGACAACAGCGAGCACCTCGCCTTCAGGGACCCTGAAGCTGGGTTTCTGAGTTAGGGAGAAGCCCAGGTGGGGGCAGGAGCCAAGACTACAGTCAGACCCCCACCTTTGTCTTGTGGATAGCAGGAGACAACTGCTGCATTCCCATATTCCAGACCTGATGGAGAGTAAACCATCGGCTGATATGCAAAGTTGCATATCAGTCACTTTTCCCCTTACTGGTTTCCTCCTTTCAAAATCATGAGGCAGGAGAAGACCTGACCTCATAATAAGACAGGCTGGCCCTCTCCCCAGGCCTGGGGAGAGGGAGCCCTGCCTGGACCCAGCAACTCTCCACCATCTCAGGAAACAGGCTGGCCACAGGGTCACAGAAGCTCCCAGGAGGGAGAAGGCTCTTCCTCTAGTGCCGCTTACCCGGGGGATGAGGCCAGGAGCCTGGGCCTACAAGATACAGGTGTGAGGATAAGCTGGGAGGAAGGACAGAGGGAAGAGGGGAAAGAGCTGGAGGGTGGGTATGGGGTATAGTTCCCACCCTCCACTCCATGCCCAGTTGGGGGTCAAGTGGGGAGCCCTGCGAGGTGGGAGGGGAAGTATCCAGATACAGTGTGAGATGCTCCATAGGTGGAGGGCTTCTGCCCAGCCAAGCCCACCTCCCACACAGGGCAGGGCCTCATCAAGGGCAGGCAGGAGGCTCCAACATTTCACTTCTGAACCATCCAGGTGCCCGGAGAGGACCACATGGGAGCAGAGGGCCTGGCAGGGAGCGGGAAGCTGTGGTGGGTGGTCTTGGTGAGCACAGAGACCTAGGAACCCACCGCTGGGGCTGATTAGTTCCCAGGGCCCACTTACATAGGTCAGAGCCAGGGAGGCTGAGTCAGCGTGGGGAAGCGGGGAGGTGCAGGTGGCATCATGGGGTAGAAAAGGAGGAGGCGGTACCGGGGATTTCGGGAGGAAGCAGGGAAAGAAAGCAGAGGCCTTCCAGCTGTGTGTGGGAGGGGACAGAGGGAGCAAGGAATAACAGATTACGGGGCAAAAGGAGAAAAAATAGAAGTCACCGGAAATGCTCAAAGAGTGGACAGACCCTGTGGAGGAATGGGCAGGGTGGACCTGCAGGGAGGAAACAGTTTTGTTGGCAGCCGTGGGAGCAGGAGTGGGCTAGGCTGGGTAAGGGGCTGGCAGTGGGCACAGGCGGCAGGGGTGGTGGCTTCAGGAAGAGTGAATAGGGGGAGGATTTGGGGAGGCTGGGCTTTGCAGGAGAGAATGCCAGTGGCAGGAATCCAAGCTAGGCCCCAGAGGGCTGAGCAGAGAGGGGGAGAGTGCTACCGGGAGATCTTGAAGGGCTGATCAATATCACAAGCAGATTGCTGAAAGAAGCTGAGCATGATGGGAAGCACACACGTCCCCAGAGAAAAATGCTTGAGGAATGCAGCCCCCAGAGAGAACAGGAGCTGCAGGCACACAGCAGGGAGCTGGATCCTTTTCAGGCTCCACCACCACACAGGTCCATGCAGGCTGCCTGGGGTCTGGCAGTCGTTTTCAACCTTCCAGTGGCTTGCACTTGCCACAGGTTAGAAGAACACTGGTATTTTACACACCAATAGGAAAAGAGAACGAAAAAAAGAAACAGTGACAAACTAAGACAAAGACATGCCATTTATTGCAAAGATGCAACCCGATTTCAAATATATTAACACATGGGAAAAACCCAAATCTGTGTGTATGGAAGTTGAAAGTTGGGGACAGACAGGATGACAAAAAGCCAAGTACAAGTTGTGCACATAACCAGGAGAAAGCGACAGCACGTCGTCGAGTGTGATTTCAATTGATTGTGGGTGCTGAGAGCTTCAGGAGCCAGTGTGCTCCAATCTGACAGCTCAGACCTAGCAGGTGGGTGAACATGACTCTTAAAAATAAGGAGGGACCACAGTGAGATGCCACTTCACACCGTTAGAACGGCTACTGTAAAAACCAGAAAACTAGTGTTGGCATGGATGGGGAGAAGCTGGAACATTGCTGGTGGGAAGGTCGAATGACGTGGCTGCTGTAGAAAACAGTATGGTGGGTCCTCAGAAATGGAACCATGGAATGGGCACATGATCCAGAAATCCCACTTGTGGGTGTCTCCCCAAAAGAACTGAAAGCAGGACTCAAAGGGGTATTTGCACACTCACGTTCATTGCAGCTTTATTCACAGTCATCAAAAGGCGGAAACAACCCAAACATTCATCCATGGATGAATGGATTTTCAAAATGCCATATAGAAAAACAAAGGAGCATCACTCAGCCTTGAAAAGGTGGGAAAATCTGGCCCATGCTGCAATGTGGATGAACCTTGAAGACTTTACACAAAGAAAAATGAGCCAGTTGCAAAAGACAGATGCTATATAATTCCACTTCTATGAGTTCTCTAAAGTAGTCCAATTCATAGAGACAGAAAGTAGAATGGGGGATGCCAGGGGCTGGGAGGAGGTGGGAGTGGGACGTTCATGTTTCAGGGATACAGAGTTTTGCCCTGGGGACTTCTGGGGCTGGGTGGTGGTGACGGTTACATACCCATGGCACAGAACTGTACACTTACAGTTAAGATGCTCAGTTCTATGTTATGCATATTTTATCACAATATAAAATAAAATGATAAAAAAATTTAAAAGGAGGAGGTGGGATGAGTTACCCTTTAAGAAGGTAATTTGGTAAAAGACATCCTCCCTAAGTCCATTCCTAAACTAGTGAGAGTTTAGGGAAACATCATACCGTTCCATACATCAGAACAGGTGCTCTCTGGCACTCCAGGTTCTGGGCAGTAAACTCAGATAGAGAGGAACAGAATGAGTAGGGAAAGAGGGCTTCACACGAGGGTAGTCAGTACTTCTGATGAACAGGCACAAAGCAATCCAGCAGCAAATGAGGACCACCTACTGTGTGTCAGACCTTTACTTAGACAGAGACTGAGGCACAGCTTGGGGAGGCAGACTCATGCCTCCCGCAATTTATAATCCAGGAAAGAAGACAGACTGCACCGAGGTCCTCGCTCTTTAGTGCATGAGCAATCCGGCTGCTTCTGGCGGGCTCCAGGTTCCTAAGCCCAGCTTGGCTCTGCCATTTAACAAGCTGATAGCTTCGAGTGAACTACCTGAGTTCTCTGTGCTTCCATTGTCTGAACCATAAACAGAGATGCTAAAGCACAGGATCGCTGAGGTTACACTAGGAGTTTGTAGAAAGTTAGCACAGGAGGGTGTGCGGTAAATGATTACCCTCAATCTGAGAGACCTCTGAAGAGACTACCAAAGACGTTCATTCTTTAAGTTTTCTAGGTAGTGCCCCCCTCCTTTTCAAAATGATGGTGAAAACCATGACCACCACCAATGCCCCTCCTGAAAACAAGCACATCCTGTAAACACAAAATATTGCACAGAATTGTGAAGGCCTGGGCTTCTGCAGCTCATCACAGATGCACCCCCAGCCCCAGCCCCAGAGATCCAGGAAGCCCAGGCGAAGAACCTGTGACCTAATCCTTGGTGATGAGAAAAAAACAAGGCGACGAGAAACAACAGAGTGGCAGGGCAGCTCGGGCTGGCTGTGGAGCCTGATGGTGTGACCTTGAAAGAAGAAAAGAAATTACATTCCCGAATATAGACTCTTGTCCAACCTGCAGTCACTGGGAAAGGTTTTCCCAATGATAGTTCCCATTATGTCTGGTCACAAAAGGACACATCCATGATAACTCAGGAAAAGAGACTTCGGACTGAGAAAACCCTGATACTGACACCGAAAGTAGAATACTTGGAAACGGTCAAAAAACAAAACAAAAACAAGTACTAGAGCATCTTCCTGTCCACCCCCCAGAAACACACACTTGCTAATAGTCTCTAGGCCACTTATCAACAAGGGAAGTAGGTTAATGAGATGGCCTGGATTTGTGGAGCTTACAACACCAAGCGGGATGCGCAGTCTCTTCTGAGCTCCCTTGAAGGCAGGAAGTGGGTCTGGTGCATCTCTGGCCCTGTGCTTGGCACATCACAAGCGCTGGTCAAATGTTTGAAGAATGCATAATGCTTGGGGAGCCAAGCAGGGAAAAAAATGGAGTGAGAAGTACGGTAAGCAGAGAACAGGATGATAATGAAGCAGAGGACAGGTAGAAAGAGCTCTCTTGCCTGATCATGGAGCAAATGCATGGAAGAAACATATCAACAGTCAAGGAACAAGCATGTGCAACAGCTGAAGGGGCTGGAGGCAGCTGCCGAGGGTCTGGGAAGTACACAGGACGCACACCCTGCCTGGGGCTGCCCGTGACCCTGAGGAAATGAGACATCGACTAAAGGGGCCCTGGGAGCCAACAAACAGTTGCAGATGGATGGAGCAAAGAACATCAAGACGAAAAGTAAACGGGAAGGAATAGGGAGAAGCTGGAGAGGAGGAAGGGACTAGATTTCTTTGGGGTGGCCCTGGCAGAACTGAGAGTTAGGATTGGCCAGGCTTTCCTCGGCCTCTGAGGCAGATCTCAGCTCAACTTAGCCAACAACTTTAAACCACAAGCATGGCCCCAAGGTGGCTTGGGCTGCTGTGCAACCAATGCAATCAGAAATTGCATTTTACTGTCAGCAACAGAGACCCTCCCCATGAGATGACTGAAACCAGGTAGAGGGTTATTCTCCTCTCACATAGAAGGAGTCTAGAGATGGCCACTCCCACGCTGGCATGAGGGCTCCACGGTGCCACCCATGTCCCTGGCTTCTCCCATCTCTCCGCCCTGCTGTCCTTACCACTTATTCCCTCCTCACGATGCCTCACAGTCACAGAAAGACTGCTGTGGGCCCTGCAGTTTGACTGAGCTCCCATTCTGCCTGGCATTAGTGGTCTGTCCCCAAGTCTCTGTGCTCACTGAGACCCCTTACCTCCTGCTCCCGCGTGGCCCTGCCCACACCACACAGGCATCAAGGTGGCTCAGGAAGTCAGAGGTCAGAGTCTCGTCCAATCTGTTTTGCCTTTAACATACCTTGCCAAGGTTGGTGGGGGTCTCTGCTAGAGCTCAGTCCCGGGGCTTAGCTGGGCAAAAGCCCTCTGCCCTTGGTGTATCTCTCTCCATACCTGGATGGTCCTCCCTTGACCCCCAGCTGGCAGTGCAGTGGAGTAGGGTGAGACCCCATCTTGTGGTTTTCCATCCCCGCACCTTTCTTCTCTCTGCCACCCCATACACACCCAGACAGGAGGATGGGGGAGAGGCAAAGGCACAGACTGAGTTGGCTGCATACTAGGTTGGCCTGGCCACTCCACTTAACAACTCCTGCCTCCACCCTACTGCAGAGCTGAGTTCCCCGACCGTCCCTACATGTGCAGACAGCCGGGAGGAAGGGACAGCAGGGATGTCACTCTCAGCTAGCTTGGGACTTCAGGTGGAGAAAAGAGAAAGGGGCAAAAAGTTTGAGAGCTATCAAGGACAGATTGAAAGAAAATGTCAAGGTCAGTTCTGGAGAGTGGAAGCAATTCACTTTCACTTTGTTTCCCAGTAGAAGAACTCCCAGCCTACAGGAGAGCAGGGTTCAGAGAAGGGAGCTTTGCACCTCTGGACAGGCAGATTCTAGCCTGGGCTCTGCCTCCCTAGACAACCAGGGCCAAATTGCCCTCTATTGCTGGGATCTAGGTTCCCATCAGTAAAATGACCTCTAAATTCACTTCTTGCACAACGAAGTGAATTCTTTCATTTTTAAAAAGCTGTCCAGGTGATTCTCAATGAGTGTGGAAACCCACTGAGCTAAAACACTGGACATGATTGAATGACAACTGCGTGCCAATTCATGTGATGTAAAGTCCACAACAGAGGTTCACAGGAGACCAGACATTGCAGCGGGAAAATCTGGATGAGACTTCCCAGCTGGGCTTGTGGGTACTGGGAGGTGTGGACCAGCAAAGTGGGGCTAAGGGTGGCCCCTTTGCAAGTGGTCTTGCTCAAATGGAGTGAACACCTGCCTCTCGAGGGAATGGCGTTGCCAGGTTTGTGGGGAGGAGGTTTGTTTATGGCTGCCGCAGTTGGGAGTCATGGTCAACTTCAGAGCATGGCATGATGTTGTGAAAGTGGTAATCACCCAAGATCAACCAGCAGCATATTTTGAAGGGCCCAGGATAGAATGCTGTCATGGCAACACCTGCAAACACACACACACATGCACACACATGCACATGCACACACATGCACTTACACACACACAAACACACACACATACACACACATGTACTGGATAGGGAGCACTTCTGTACGTAATGATATGTGGAGCTCTTTTCCGTTTACAGCGGGATTATACATATGCATAAACATTATCTCAACTATTCCTACAGTTACCTAGAGAGACGGCCGGGAAACCCCACTCAACAAAGGAGACATCCGACGCTTGGCAAAGTTCCACGGTTTGACCCTGCCCCCCTCCTCCACTTCTGAGATGACCACAGCAAGGCTGGAGCCGCCTCTCAGACCACAAGCGCTGGGCTCTCTCTGCCAGGGCCGCCTGAACCTGTGGACAAGGGCTGACTGGAGGCCGGAGGGAAGCAGCCCACCCCCGAGCAGATGAAGACCAAGGGCAATGGGTCCTGGGGGGCTGTGCACGGTGGGGAAGACACTGCCAGGCAAGGTCTGGACTCAAAAACAGGAAGGGGGAAGCCAGGATGGGGCGGATTTGGAGTCAGGCCATGGCTGCAACTCAATCACTCCCAGACCTGCTTTCTCGGACACTCTCGGTGGCCCCAGAAACAGAGCAGCTCATTTCCTTGAGAATGTTTTTGTCATTTGGTCATCGTGCTTCACACGGTGGGCGGGGGTGTGGGGGGAGCCTGCGAGGGCCACCAGAAGACAGGTCCTGTCGAGGAAGCAAAGAGCAAAAAGATGGGGCAACCCTGGCCCCGAGGATGCTTCTGGTGAAGGCAGGGTGGTGACTTCGCAGTCCTGCCCTGGTTCCAACGAACAAGAAGAAGCTACCAGGGGCGCAAATGTCCGACTATGGGAAATCCCGATTTTCCCTGCTTAGATTTAGCTACATCTGGGCAGTACTCTGTGATCCTAGAGTTTGGTTGGCTACATCTATAACGTTCTAGAACATTCTTCCTCAGCCTTTTCTCCTCTGGAAAATGGAGGTGGCATGTCTGAGATGGTGGTTATAAAGCACCTTTAACATATTGTCATTTAACTCATTGGCAACAAACAGCTCTTGGCTCTACAATCCGATTTACTGACGTATGCAGATATCGCCACTTAAAATCTAGGGGAGGGACCCCCCCCCCATCTCATCCTTTTTCCTTTCCTGCTACACACCTGCAGCCCCTGGTCTCTGCTCCTCTCATTCTCCTGCCGACTCACTGCCTGTAGAATCCCTATATATGTATATGCCTTATTCCTCCCGCTGAACCGACGGTGAGAATGAAGCCACTGACTTCGGCTTCCCAGTGCGCAGCACCTTGTAGGTGCTCGGGAACTGTTTGTTGAGTGACTGAATGAGTAAACCAATAAACATTCATTAGACATGGGTCCCTGATTCCCAGTGTGAGGTTGGCCTTATGTAGAGTGGACGAGGTCAAGATGGAGAGTTGGAAGTCTTTGAGGACCCACTGACAGCTCTGACACAACTCGAGCCATGAATGATCTACTCTTTTAAGGACGTCCAACCTCTCCTTCAGTGCCATCCATGTCCACTCATCCCTCCTTGGGCAGCAGCTGTGACATGGACAAGTGCTTCCTCAGTCACTGCTGGGGCCAGAGGAGCACCAGTGCCTCGGGGGTCACTCTGAAAGTGAGGGTCTGCATCATGGGGTTTATGGGAGAGACATGGGCAGAGTGTCCAACACTCTGCATCCAACAGGGCACAGCAACGTTCCCAGGAGACAGCAGCAGCGATGACTGCATCTGCGGCTGGAGGGTCGAGGGGAGGTTTCTGGCCAGTGGGAGCTAGGGCTGCACAGCAGCTGCCCCAGGGCTGTAAGCAGGGTATGCTGGCCTCGAAAAGCTGCAGCCAGGTCAGGAATGGGGAAGCAGAGATGCTGACCTCTCTCTCCCGCCATCCTCTGATCTCCCCCTGGTACCTCCATTGACCAAACCCAGCCTGAAATCAGAGGGCAAGAGGCCTGATGAGGCAACCCAGAGAGATCAGACCCCAGGTCAAAGGACAAAGGGTAGATCTAGGGGCTGGGGCAGACAGGGATATAATAAGCCAGAGCCCCAAATCACATCAGCTTCCAGCCAAACGAAACCTTGGGCGTGCCCTGCAACCTGGAGTGCCCTTCAGTCTCACAAACACTCTCTGTAGCCCTACTATGTACCAGGCACCCAGGAGGCATGGGGAATTGCAAGCCCACTCAGAGGAACACATCATCCCACGCAGGGGGCAGAAGAACCACTGCTCTGCCGCCATGATTGAGTCCTCCATCCACCCAGACCACCAGGAGGGCTCCAAACCTCCAAGGCATGACCCAAGCTGCCCTGGAAAGTTCTCCAGACCTATGTGCAGACCACATGAGCTTCAGTAACCACTACTTTATGGCAAGGCGTTTTTCCAGTTATTGTAGAGAATCTCCACATAGTTCCAGGAGGGATGCATGAATTATATTGCTTTTCAGCCTCCCCAAATTTTTTCAGCTGAGAAAACCAATTGATCAATGTGAGGGCAACCCAGGCTTCCGGACTCTCAATACCCTCTCCTCTCTCACTCTCTGCCTGTGGAGAAAGTGCCTGAAGGCCTGACCAGGTGCCCCAACTCACCCTGATCCCCAACTGCAAGCCTAAGGTAGCTTCAGCTCCTTCAGCATGGCAGACAGAGCTCGTCAGGCTGGACCACACCACAGCTGTCTGCGTAAGAGGAAAAGTGACGGGAGCCTAATATGGTGCAGTACTCATGACACACAGCACCTGCCAGCGGGGAAGAGTCCCTTGGATCATCTCTGACATCACCTCACTCATCCACCTCCTAAATGAACTCAGCCACAGGCATATGACCCTCTTCTGCAAACAGTTCTGAATACTCGTTCTCCCAGGACCCGAGAAGGAACAGCACCGATGCTTGTGGGCAGGGCTGCAAGAGGCTGCAGCTCAGGGGCCCTAGGACAGCTGCATCCTCACCGGTATCTGCGAGGCTTCTCCCAGCATATGGACCAGTTTTCGTGATGTGACAAGTAGGGAAGATCAACACAAAGAATGCAAAACAGCTGACATGCAGAAAGTGAGGATCAGGTCTGGTGTTGCTGTGTGGAGAGAACTGGGTTTCCATTTCCATCCAAGAGTCACCCCCAGGGCTCCTGGCATTGCTGGGGCACTGCTTGCTGGAGATGAAGAAGGCTCTAGCTTTGGCAGAAGAGTGCCAATCACCCAAGCTCCTGCTGGGCTAGGAGCCATCCCCAGGAATGAGCCCGCAGGCCCAGAGACAGCTCCTGCAGTTGCTGCTATTCCGAGCATCACAGGGGCCCCCACACAGAACCCACCAGCCCAGGGGACCCCCATAAACCTCCAGGCAGAGGAAATCCACCTGCAGGCATGATGACTCTTCCACCCAGTGTGAGTCTACCCAACCCCAACTGGGACTCCCTCTTCTCAAGGGACACCAAGAGTCATTGCCCCTCCAGTCTCCCTGAGACCTTTTTCACCAGGAATGAGAGGCCCATCTCCTGCAGAAATGCACCCACCACAACCCTAGAAGAGTGCTGGGGCTTCTTACTTTTCCCCTGCAGTGCAACCTGGAAGTGTATAAAAGTGTTTGTGAGCTTTGCCACATTAACATGGGGCTAACCATCATAAACGCACAGAGCAATGGAGCCAGGGAGGAAACAAGCAGAGTCTGGGGACTCGGGTGACATGGTCTTCATCTGATTCTGCCACTGGCTGGGGCGTATCCTTGAGGAAGTCACTTTATCTCCCTGGGACTTTCCCCTCTGAAAAGTGGGGGAGGAAATGGAGGCTCAGGTGCCCTCCAATTGACCCCTTAGCCTCTATAGCCCATGATTCTGTCTCCTTCTCTAAGAGTGGACCCTTATGGGCATCCAGAAATGCCCCCCCAGGCTAATCTCTGGTCTTCTTCACCCTACCATGCTGGCTTACTCCCAGCCCACCCCAGAGATCCAACGCCTCGTGCACTTTCTGCTCTCTCAGGTGTCCTGAAGGAATATAGCCAATGCAATTCAGGTCGTATGAGATCAATCCATTCCTCCACTCTGCAAATCCCTATTGAATACCTGCTAAGCCTGGGCATGGTCAGGAAAGACCAGGTAAGTTCTTTACTCTGTTATTCTCCAGGGGACTGTGGAATTGAAAAAGGGAGGAGTCTCTGATCTACACAATGCCCAGAGCCTCCATTTTCTCTGCTCTTTTCTTTCCTTCCCTCCTGGCACAGAGCTACTGACAGCCAGGAAAGTAAGTGGTAAGAGCAATGAATGTTTGTGGAGACGGTGGAGGATGTGGGAGGCTTTTGTACCATTCTTGCAACTTTTCAGTAGATTTGGAACTAATCCAAGATAAACGTAAGTTACTTACAGAGCACAGAGCATGGGGACTCACGATCAGCAGAAGGCCATCAGGTGGGTTGCCTGGAGCCAGCATACACTAGGAGACCCCCCAGGTCAGGCTGTGGTATAAACCCAGGGACAAAACTATCCCCATTGAAGAGGACAGCACAGACCCAAGAGCACTGGGAGCTGGGTCGGGACACGTGTTTGGCTTCCTGCCACAAATTCCATCATTCAGCAGCTCTGCTGACCACCTGCCTTGTGCAAGATACTAAAATGCTATTTTGGTGTTGATGAGTGGCTTCACCTCTCACGACTTCAGTTTCCTCATCTGTAAAATGACTTATTTGGACTCAACAATGCTTATGGGTCTTGTCATTGCTCAGACTTTCTGAGTGTATAAGAAGAGTTCCAGGACACCCAATATCTTGGCCTTAAAGAAGGATGCTGGGGGCATCTGGGGCCAGAGACTCTTGCTTTGTCCAGCATGAAGACGTTAACATGAGGCAAAGGGAAGAGGAGGCGGTCTGCAGGCAGCCAGATCCCTCAGCATCGCAGGACTAGCCTCTGGCAGCTGTCAGCTCTAGGCGGAATGAATCAACCTCTCTGAGCCTGGTCACCATCCTCTGTAAAAGCGAGACATTGCATCTGCCCTGTGGGGCTGTAGTGGGATTCGCTGAGCTTCACCTGCGCATTTGAGACCTCACCTTCTTCCCCTCCCCCTCGAATGGCATCCCAGGCCCCGGCCTGACCACCAAGAGGACTCTCCTTCACAACGGCCTCCTCCCGCCTCCTCGGATGAAAGGCGTGGGGGCAACAGGAAGGACTGTTGTTTTAACTGCTCTCAGCTTCCTCCTTTTGTCTCAGGCATGATAAACAAGCCTATTCCCCCAAGCCACAGCTGCTAATCCAGCTGCAGGAGGGCAGCGGTCAAGCAATCAGACAGGCTCTTCACTGGGATTAAGTAACGCCCAGCCCAGCCTGAGCCCTCCCCTGCCCCGCAGCAGGACAGAACCGGCTCCCGCTTGGCTATCAGCTGCTAGTCACCTGGATGGAGCTGGCGCGACCAGGACTGTGGCCATTCTGTCCACACAGCTCCCTGACACAACTCCCAGGCCTGGCCCAGCCTTAGAACCTTCCCTGCCCTGAGGCCATGATGGCAGGGCCCTATGTGGGGCCGCCCTGTGGTGTACAAAGCATCCTCACTCACTCTTCCAGGTGCACCCTGCAGTAGGCTCCTGAATGCAAGGGCCACTTAGGGCTGGACAGCAGGCAAGGAGAGAGCTGAGCTTTTCTGATGAGGCCTCCTGACTCAAACTCAATGCTCACAGCGAGGCTGCCTCTCCCCATGTCGTCAGGGGCGTCCGCTCCACAGTCCCCAGCCTGCCAGCTTTGGCCTCGGAATTCGCAGAAGGGCAGGTTCCTCTTGCCCCAGAGCAGAGCACAGGATTTCCTCCAGTATTTACCAAATGCACCACAATTAAGCCAATTAGGCAAAAAGACTTAACGAGGACCTGCTGTGTGTGATGTCATGTAGGGGACAGAAAACTCCTCTAAGCCTTTTTTGGCATTAAATGAAGGAATAAACATAGCAATCAAAAAAGCATAGTTAAAAGCCAGGCACAGTGGCATATGCCTAAAGTCCCAGCTACTCTGGACGCTGCGGTGAGAGGATCACTTGAGCTCAGCAGTTCAAGTGTAGCCATTTTATATATATATCTAAAATGAAGAAACCTCCCCATTTATAGTAACTTGATCTACTTGATATATACTGGACATTCCAGTTAATTATAGCTCAGCTGAGTTTTCCTGCAAAGAAAGAGTTAACGTAGCTGTTATTTGTGGTAACTTATCTCCTTCATAGGAGTTTATTTCCCTAGGTTGGTTGAGACAGGAGGGGAAAGAGAGGGGGGAAGTAGGAAGAGAGAGAGGAAAAATGGATTAGTTTCAAGATCAAAAGATGCTCAGAGATCTGAAAGGAAACACAAACTCCAGGGGTGGGGGATTTTCAGGACTCTGTATCCTCCTGATAAGGAGCTAGTTCTTGGGACAGCCCCACCCTCCTGCCTACAGCCCCAGGGCTGGGTCCCTTTGCAACAAGAACAGGGGATGGTGCCCACCCCAGAAGCTGGTGGCCTGTGAGGCCAGAGCAGCTCAGGAGGCACACACTGATGCGAGGAAGCGTGCCTTCAGTCCACGGCGGGAAGGAACAATTGGGAACACCTGCTTTGTTCATACTTTGTCAGGCTTAATATAATATTTTGTTAGTTTCAGGTAGGGCTTACATCAGTTATACACGTGAACACAAAAATAGCGGGTAAGCTTGCCCATGCAAATGAAACATACATTCAAACACAGTCCATGTATCCACAGGCACCTATGGTTCCCACCAAGGTCTGGTCGAGTAAAAGAGTTTGGGTAGCCTCGATGATAAAAGTACAAATGGAAGTATGAAATAGAAACTTCCCCTGAATGCTGGGCATTCAAGGAGGAATCTGAGATAGTTTCATGTCTGTCTCAAAAAAAAAAAAAATCAAAGGAAGAATTGCGATTATTCCCTTGATTATTTTTTTCCCACAAAATTAGATACAAATGTCTACTTGAATTGTTTGAGGTTTGGAATTGTCGGGACTAGGGCTGAGGACAAACAAAGGGGCTCAACAGATGGAGGGACACAGATAAAACCCATTTGCTGCCCAGTGGATCATTGAGAAGCTATAGCTGGGCAGTGGGATCCACGTTCCTGCCTCTGCTCCCTGACAGAGCAAGCAAGCAAGGGCCCGTGGTGGCTCACACCTGTAACCCAGTACTTTGGGAGGTGGAAGCCAGCACATCACTTGAGTTCAAGACCAGGAATTTGAGACCCACATGAACAACGCAGTGAAACCCCGTCTCTACTAAAAAATTAAAATTAGCTAGGCATGGTGGTGCATGCCTGTAATCTCAGCTGCTTGGGAGGCTGAGGCAGGGGAATCGCTTGAACCTGGGAGGCAGAGGTTGCAGTGAGCCAAGATCACACTCTGCACTCCAGCCGGAGCAACAGAGGAGACTTTTGACTTTAAAAAAAAAAAAAAAAAAAAAAGAGCAAGCATTGCCTCTGCGGAGACTTTCGCTTGCCTCAGTGAGAAAGGCTCATGCATCAGAGAGAGAAAGAGCCGGGACAGGCAAGCAGCATACAACCAAGGAATCTGCCCATGCAGTTCTATCCTCTGTGTGTTAACCTCTTTCACCTCTTTTCCTTTGCTTTTTGCTGATGGTTTGATTTTGCTTGTTTATTTAGAGACAGGGTCTTGCTCAGGCTGGAGTGCAGTGACACGGTCATAGCTCACCGCAGCCTCAAACTCCTGGGCTCAAGTGATTCTTCTGTCTCGGCCTCCTGATAGCTGGGACTACAGGTGCACACCACCATACCCGGCTAATTTTTGTACTTTTTGTAGAGATGGGGGTCTCATTATGTTGCCCAGGCTGGTCCTGAACTCCTGACCTCGAGCAGTCCTCTTGCCTCAGCATCCCAGAGCACTGGGATTACAGGTGTGAGCCATGTGCCTGGCCAGTTTAAATTTGCTGAATAAACCATGTTATGGAGAATCTTATTGCGAGCCTTTCTGTTTCATGACTGCAGGGAAGGCTTGACCAAACTGTACATAGACTACCTTTACTTCAAGGAATCCCCACACAACAAATTTGAAAGATGAATGCTATTTAACTTGGCAAAGATGAAATGAAAAGTATTTCCAGAGGAAAGGACAAAGTTCCTGCATTATCTCCCTCTTTTCAGGGGATGGTATTGATAGAATGTTTTATGAGATGTATTTATTTACTAAATACATTTTAATACAATATATGCAATTTATTTATTGTATTTACAGGATTCTGAATGGTCAGGATTTTTGTTTGTCTGCCTTTTATTTCTACTTTGTTTGAAAAACAAAACTGAAAAATAAAGCTGTCTCAGAATGACACCCATCATAGGAAAGAAAATATGAAAACTGGTGGAGGATTTAATGGTGAGGTTGATAATGGCCTTACACTGGGCCAAGGAGTAAAGCTGCGTGATCCAAATGGTGTCATTTGTTCCTTTGTCTCAGCAATGATGCTATTCTGACAGTGAGGCCTCACCTACCTCACAGAGTTGGAGAATGAACCATTTTACTTACATAAGTGAATTTCCCAGGAAGATCACAGAATTCTTCTTCCTCAAAAAAAGATCAAGATTATTTTATATGCTGAAAATCATTCTGATTTTGTTTTTTAATACTCTGTGGCCAAGCACGGTGGCTCATGCCTGTAATCCCAGCACTTTGGAAGGGTGAGACAGGCGGATCACTTGAGGCCAAGAGTTCGAGACCAGCCTGGCTAACATGGTGGCCCCTACTAAAAATACAAAAATTAGCCAGGCATGGTGGTAGGTGCCTGTAATCTCAGTTACTCTAGAGGCTGAGGCAGGAGAATCACTTGAACCCAGGAGGTAGAGATTTCTGTGAGCCAAAATCATGCCATTGCACTCCAGCCTAGGTGACAGAGTGAGACTCTGTCTCAAAATAATAACAATTATTATTATTATCTGTAAGATGTAGGAAAGATATTGTGTTGTAATATTTTATGCTATAATATTCCAAGATTGTCTGTATATTTTTTCAAGACAGGCTCTGTCATCCAGGCTGGAGTACAATGGCATAAACACATCTCACGGCAGCCTTGACCTCCCAGGCTCAGGCGATCCTCTCACCTCATCCTCCTGAGTAGCTGGGACTACATGTGCATGCCACCATGCCTGGCTAATTTTTGTATTTTTTGCAGCAATGAGGTTTTTCCATGTTGCCCAGGCAGCTTGCAAACTCCTGGGTTCAAGCAATCCTCTCGCCTCAGCCTCCCAAGTAGCTGGGACTACAGGCACATTGTCACCATGTCTGGCTAAATAACATTAACCCATAAAATAAAATACATTTTTCATGCATTGCATGGCAGATGCAGTGCCATGGCTCATCCCATCCCGAGCCATGTTCTTCTATGTTCTTTGCATGTTTTCTTGTCCCTCACTGTTAGATGGAGATATGAGAAGTTCTTGCCAATGAAATGTGAACAGACATGACATGTGTCACTACCATGCTGCCACAGTAATAGCAGAGCCCAAATCCTAGAGCAGCTTGGATCCTGGAGTCACCATCTACAGGACAGCGGCCCCTGGGGGTTGTCTCGACTGACAGTGACCTTGTATCAATGAGAAATAGATAAACATGTTGGACTAAGCCACTGAGATGTGGGGGTCATTTGTCACAGCAGCATAACCTTGTCTATCTACGCAAACGTACATACAAACATGACAACAAAAATGAAATACACATTTTAAAAACATGTGAGGAGAGAACACTCCAGAGTTTTCACAGGGCTATTTTTAGACAATGGCACCTCTAGGTTACAAAAATGGCTTTTAACCTGTTTGCATATTTTCAACATTATCATAATGTAATGTGGACCATATGATTGAGCACTTGCACTCTTGGACATTTATCCTGGAGAAACGAAACGTTCAGTTCACACAAATACTATACAGAAGTATTCAGAGCAGCTTTTACGCCAAACACTGGAAACACTCAGATATCCTTCAAAGAATGAAGACTTACGCAAACTGGCACGTTCACACCATGGAATGCTCCCATTCAACACTGCAAAGGAAGGAACTATTGATATGCACAATAAATGGAACCCAAATGTTTACCTACCCTGTGACAATTTGCATAACATTCTCAAAATGACAACATTACAGAAATGGAAAATAGATTAACAGTTGCCAGGGTTAAGGAGGGGTGGAGCTAGGAAGGAAGTGGGTGTGGCTATTACAGGCAGCAGGAGGCATCCCTGTGGTGATGGACATACCATGTCTCTTGACCAGATCAATGTCAATGTCTTGGTGATCATATTGTACTATAGTTTTACAAGATGTTGCCACTGGGGGGAACTGGGTGAAGACTACAGGTGATCCCTCTGTGTTATCTCTCACACAGTGCCACGGCTCATCCCATCCTGGGCCATGTTCCTCTATGTTCTTTGCATGTTTTCTTGTGCCTCACAGTTAGATGGAGGCATATGAGAAGTTAAATCTATAATAAATTATCTCAAAATGAAACGTTTAATTTTTTTCAGAGAGGTTTTTAAAAAGTCGAAAGAGTGACAGAGATGTATGGTAAAGACTATTACTATTTACTCTCCTTTTTTCTTACTCACTGAATTCCTACGTTGGGGGACTGCAATATGTACAGTTAATAAAACTACTGTCCCAAATTCCTTTCCAGATGAGGATGGCCAATAATTTTTAGGCAGATATCATATGGAAGAGCTTCTAGGAAACCTCTTGAAAGGTTGCTAAGACCCTTTCCCCCTTGCTCCCTGCATCTTTCAGATGCCTGGAACACGCATGCGATGGCTGGGGCTATGATGCCACTTTGTGACCACAGTGAAACCTAGTACTAAAGATAAAAGACAAAAGGGGTTCAGATGCCAATGATCAAAGAGACATCATGGCAGCCCTGGAATGCCTCTCTGAGTTTCTCACTTAAGTCCCTCAAGTTTGATTTTCCATTAAATACAATCAAATCCAATCCTACTTGGTACACCATATAATTCACCACATTGCTCTCTTCGTCTCCCCCTGCCCATTCCCACTTCCCACAGCGCAAAGGAAATGTGTTGGCCTGGGTTTTAGTTGCAGTTAAGGGTAATAAGTAAGTCTGCAGAATCAAAAGAGCGGAGAGTGTCTGGATTTATTCACATTAGAAAGCTATGAAGAAACTTAAAAAATAATAATGATTAGGAAGTTGAAAGTGAAGGAAGAGAGGAAAGAACAATGATAGCACCAGCTAAGATCATACGAAGATATTAAGTGTTTAGAAAAATTTTGGAGGGAAAAGATAGGTGAAGAATAGCTATTGGATGTTTTGCTATAAAATTATCTCCTTGGGGCTTCTTAGGAAAGTTTCAGTAAAGATTTGGGTTAAAATATTTTTTCAGGCCAGGCATGGTGGCTCACCCCTGTAATCCCAGCACTTTGGGAGGCCGAGGCAGGAAGATTGCTTGATCCCAGGAGTTTGAGACCAGCTTGGGCAACAGGGCAAGACCGTGTCTCTACAAAAAATGCAAAAGTTAGGCGGGTGTGGTGGCATCCACCTGTAGTCCCAGCTACTCAGGAGGCCGAGGTGGGAGGATGGTTTGAGCCTGGGAAGTTGAGGCTGTGGTGAGCCATAATCACACTACTGCACTCCAGCCTGGGTGACAGAGTAAGACCTTGTCTAGAAAAGAAGTTGGTTTTATTTTGTTTGTTTTAGTATCAGAACGGAGTCTCTGATTCTGACTGCAGGCTGAGATGTGGCTGGTGCACGGTCAGTCTCAGTGTTAGTTCTTCCCCTCCTGGGACCTCTCCTAATCCAACATCTGCCATGGGATGGCCAATCTGCTGTGAACTACCCAAAGATTCAGGGATTAGGGATGAGAGATACACTCTCAGCTTCTAAGAAAGGAGAGAAAAGCATTTAAGGTAATGTACTGGAAAAGAAAAAAAAAGCTGTCTTTCCATCTGGTTCTTCTGCCAAGTAGCAAAGAGTCTGGGAAAAGCTGGAATGTGGTCTTTCCTGCCTGGGAGATGAAAGCCAATCCCTGCACCAGGAAAGAGAAGATCCCGGTGCTGCCAACAACCTAATGTGGGCACTGGAAAAACACTGCCGCCTTGCCTGGGGCCTTGCTGGCTACCTCTCACCTGGGCAGGTGGTGGTGCAGGGCAGAGCATCCAGTTCCAGGAACATGTTGATAGAGCCATGGAAATTCAGAGAATGGAAGCAACCCGGGTGTTACCAGAAACTGATCTGCAAGACCTGGACAATCAAATTGGCTGCGATCTCTATCAAGCGGGCAGACATGGCCAGGTCGGTGGAAGGAGGTTGGGAGGTGGTCAGAGGAGAAGCAGAACCTTCCTACGTCTGTCGTCAAGGGATTGTACTGCCAGGGAGTGGTTTGAGAGGTGAAGAAGGCTACGTCGGGTTTCAAGAGCATCGAGCCCAATTCTGCCTGCCTTGAAATCTTGTGCTCTGCCCCCTGCCATCTTAACCGACCAGGCCCCAAGCTCCGTTCAGGAACAGGGCAACTGGTATCACAGGGTTACTCCTTCAGGACTGGGGCTGAATGAACAGCATGGTGGTCTCACTAAGTGGTAAGGATTCAGGGATGTCACATCACACCTCCAGATTTTCTTCTCCAAAAAAAAAAAAAAAAAAAAAGAGGAGGCTAGACAAGGCAGTCCCTATACAATTTGCCCATCCTGAAATTCTATGACTCTAGAGGAAGGCTTCCAGGGCACAGCAGCCCCAGCTGAGCTTTTGGGCTGGTCTATCCATGCCTAGCCCTGACTGTTGAAGGTTCATACCAGGCCACACAGGTGTGAGTCCCTCCAGCCCTTAGCTGTGCAGAGAATTGTGACAGCTGAGAATTAATGGTTCAAGGCGACGCTGGACAGAGCCACGGGAACCCATTCTTCCCTTCTCTAGTTTTGGCTAATTCATTTGCCTCTCCGGACCTCTGCTTTTTAATCCCTTTCCATCAACAAAACCAAAGCAAAACCCCTGCCTCTCTCACAGGCTTTCCCTGGCAATGGCTGCTATTGTTTTTCAGTCAAGCTGGCTCCAGGAGGAGCCCTGAAGTCAAAGCCACAGCTCTTGCGGGCCACCCAGGAAAGCAGCTGGGGCCTGCCCTGCAGACAGGCCATTTAACTCCCTTTATATATATATGTGTGTGTATATATATGTGTGTGTGTATATATATATATATAGTTTGCTCTTGTTGCCCAGGCTGGAGTGCAATGGCATCATCTCAGCTCATCGCAACCTCTGCATCCCAGGTTCAAGCGATTCTCCTATCTCAGCCTCCCGAGTAGCTGGGATTACAGGCCTGTGCCTCCATGCCTGGCTATTTTTGTATTTTTAGTAGCCTTTTTAATATATTTCTGATGCTTCCTATGGGGGTCTAATGTACAGCCAGGATTAAGAACCACATTTTACAACTCTGCACAAGTCCAGGGGCCATTACTAGTAACGGTGGAAAATTCAGCCATGTAATTTACTTTGTACAACACTAACTGCCAGTGTGACTGATCTTTAGCACTAATGACCATTTATTTTAACGTTGTTTGACACAACTTCAGTGATCCCACTCACTGACCTCTTAAGTTTCTATAAGAGAGGACTGACTTCACATGGTGTCTCGTGCCTATAATTTCAGCACTTTGGAAGGCTAAGGCAGGAGGTTCACTTGAGGCCAGGAGTTTGAGACCTGTCCAAGCAACATAGTCAGATCCCTTCTCTACAAAAAATAAAAATATCAGCTGGGCATGGTGGTGCACTCCTATAGTCCCAACTACTGGGGAGGTGGAGACAGGAGGATCACCTGAACCCAGGAGTTTGAAGCTTCAGTGAGCTATGTTCACCCCACTGCACTCCAGCCTGGGCTACAAAGTGAGATCCTGTCTCAAAAACAAACAATTTCTATAATGTTTCAAAGTTTGGAGGGAATGAGGGTCACATAAGGAAAAGGTAAAAATTTAATTTTTATGGCTCCCTTCTAAATTAGTGGTTTCCAAACATCAGTCTTCAACACCGAATAGATCCTAATCACGGAAGCTTCAGTCCGCATCACAGATGGCCAGTGTCACCTTAAAGAGCACATACAGCCCTCGGAGGGAGGATGGGAAGTCTGTCAGCAAGCACCCCATGTGACTTGAAAGCACAGCCAGGCTGCAGAATCACTGCCATGGACACGTCCTGCCAGGAGTAAAGGCCTCTGGGAAGGAAAGGAGTCACGAGGCCGTGAGCAAAGGGACACCTGCAAGTGATGGCACCATGCAAGTGAGTCCAGCCCTCCAGAGTTGATTAGGCCAGGCAGAAGGACACGCTCACCCATCGACCACCAGGGACCTCTGAGCCCTGCACCAGGCTCCACGGGGCATGATCAGCAGGGCTCAGGAGGCTGGGAGCACCTGCTGCACCTGGGCTTTCTCCTCCTCCCACTTGTCTGGGCCCCCCACAGAAAGCCTTATCCCTTCAACCCCACACAGGCAGCCCTGCCCTCTCCACTCCTCCCCTTAGCAGGGGTAGACTGAGCCTCCCGCTGATCACCAAGAGAACAAGATAGAAGCCCTCCCTGCACCTCCAAGCTTAGAGTCTAGGCTGGGGACAGGCAAGGACTAGGCTGCACAGGGCAGGGCAGAGGGTGCTGCGGGACCCACAGGAGGGCATCGCCCACGAGGCTGCTGAGAGCTTGCTCTGCCGAGGACTTCCATCCCCAGGCCAACTTCATCACCACACACCCCAGAGGCAGATGCTATTCTACCTCCATTTTGCGGTGGAGGCCATGGAGGCCCAGAGGTTTAAACTACCTAGAGTCATGAGCGCTAGGAAGGGAGCTGGGATTTCAACCCAGAAGCAGACACCAGGGCTGGTTTTCTCAATCGCTGGGAGCCTTGTATGCTCTACTAAGACGTTGCTTTTCATTTAGGAGCTGTCAAAAGATTTTCCCCATTATCGGAGCCCATGAGAGGATGGAGCCAGAGAAGAGGTGACGCAAGCCCTAGAAACACCCAGGGAATTCCCAGTTCCCAGTGTGGGCTCCAGATGTGTCAGAGAACACAGCCCCTAGGAAGTGGTATGGATGGAGGGGACAGAGCCAGCCCCCCTGAAGTCCAGGGCCCAGCCAGGACCTCTCTTGCCCACACCCATGGCTGGCATACAAGCACTGAGGACAGCTGTAAACCAGCTCAGCCACCTACTAGCTACGTGACTTTAGGCCACTGACTTATCTGCTCCTCGCCCTCCTTACAAAACAAGGATAATACTGCTTTCCCTGGAGAGGCTATGAAGATCACAGCGAAGATTAAACAAAGATGGGTATTAAAGGCCTATTGTGTGTACCTAGCTCTTAGGCCCTTGCAGTCACTTTTCTCAAATGCCACCCCCGCCCTCAGCTGTCAGCTTCCTTAGAGGGTCACTCCAGCAGAAGAAAGCCTCGCCCAAGGCCAAACCCCTGGCAAGGCAGTGCATGACCAACCGAGATCCAGGAGGGGCTGGAAAGGCCACCCAACCTCATCCGGCCCCCAGGCTAGGGCAGCAGGAAAGAGCTGTCCCGCCTCAGAGCTCCCTGTAAAAGTGGCTGCGTCTCCACCAAGGCGCCACGACAGCCCAGCTTCTCCCCCCACAAGGCGCCACGGCAGCCCTTCTTCCCCGTCCAGACTGCTCCAGGGCCTCCCAGCAATGGAGATTGTGATAAGGCAACCAAGGACACCTCCTAATGAATGCCTGCCCTCAGACCTCCTTCCCCAGGCAGGCAGCCCTGCCCTCTCCATTCCTCCCCTCGGAAGGGGTAGACTGAGCCTCCCACTGGTCCCCAAGAGAACAAGATAGAAGCCCTCCCTGCACTTCCAAGCTTAGAGTCTAGGCTGGGGACAGGCAAGGACCAGGCTGTGCTGGGAAGGGCAGAAGGTGCTACAGGACCCACAGGAGGGCATCGCCCATGAGGCTGCTGAGAGCCCACTGAGCTGAGGACCTCCATCCCCAGGCCAACTTCATCACCACGCACCCCAGAGGGAGACACTATTCTATCTCCATTTTATAATGGAGGACATGGAGGCTCAGAGGTTTAAACTACCTAGAGTCATGAGCACTAGGGAGGGAGCTAGGAGCATATCTGTGACAGCTGAGCCTGCTATGGTTGTCTCTGCTACTGTCTGGGTTCTCATGTATTTAATCGTGGTAAATTACACATAACAACACCGACCATCTCAGCCATGTTTAAGTGCACAGCCCAGTGGCATTCAGTACATTTACTGTTATGCAGCACCCCCCTGCCACTCATCTCCAAAACTCTTTCCATCACGCCAGCTGACGCCCTGGACCCATTGCACACCCGATCCTCATTTCCCCTCTCCCCAGCCCTGGGCAGTCACAGTTCTGCTTTCTGGCTCTATAAATCTCACTCCTCTAGGCACTTTATAGAAGCAGAATCATGCAGTATTTGTCCTTTTGTGACTGGCTTATCTCTTGGCATAATGTCTCCAACATTTCACCATGTTGCAGCATGGGTCAGCATTTACTTCCTTTTTAAGGCTGAATAATACTCCACTTCACGTATATGGCAGCGTTTTTGTGTCCATTCACTCGCTGATGAATCCATGGATTATTTCTACCTGCTGGCTATTGTGAATAAGGCTGCCATGAACAAGGTGTACGAACGGCTTTTCAAGACCCTGTTTTCAGTGCTTCTGGGTATACACCTAGAAGAAGAATTGCTGGATCCTATCACAATCATACATTTAATGTTTCAAAGGAGCATCCATTCTGCTGTCCACAGCGCTGCACCATTTTATATTCCCACCATGTGCACAGGGACTCCAGTTTCTCCACAGCCTCACCAGCATTTGTTATTTTCTTTTTTTTTCTAATAGTGTCCATTCTAATGGCTGCTATTGCTTTTCAGTTTAGATTCCAGTCCCCTTCCAGAGCTGCTCTATTTTTAAAGTCTCCTAGGCCAGTCTGACACACAGATAGGCTTGAGACCCTGCTCTGAAATCCAGCAGCTGCAGCGTGTGTTCCAGCCCAGATCCATTATGTGTTTCCAAGCTTTTAAAATAAACATCACGAGGAACAGTGGGGCAGGTCTGAGAATACACCATCCAAGGCCCTAGGTTCTCTTTCTCCTTGGAAGTGGCCCCCACGTCTTTGCCAGTAAAATGGGAGCTTCCAACCGAGAAGCAATGAGGTCTATTTGGCTCTGCCATTCTCTGACTCTTATATGGGTTTAAGACCCTGACAGGGGCTGGGCACAATGGCTCACACCTGTAATCTCAGTACTCTGGGAGGCCGAGGTGGGTGGATCACCTGAGGTTAGGAATTTGGGACCAGCCTTGCCTTGGGAGTCTGAGGCAAGAGAACTGCTTGAACCCAGGAGGTGGAGGTTGCAGTGAGCTGAGATCATGCCACTACACTCCAGCCTGGGCAATAAAAGTGAAACTCAGTTGCAGGGTGGGGGATGAGGGACCCTGATGAGGGACCCTGATGGAGAACTTAGAAAAATCTCTTTTGCTGGGAAATCACTTTGGTTAACAGACACCATACACCCAGGGAAATCAGACACACTGTTCCCCTTTCCCAGCATTCAACCTCCTCTACCCTGCACACACCATCCCTAGAGAAGCCCCTGATGGTCTCATCCTCACAGCTTTCCCACAGTGCTTCATGGGAGCTTCGAGGAGGCTTCAGAGCCAAAGATATCCGCTCCCCAGGCAGGAGGGGCCCAGGCAGTGAGGGTGTAGGCCCTCCCCTCCCAGCCCTACTTATGTACAGAGCTACAGGGCCATCCCTGAGCCCAGACAGGAACCTGCTCTGTGGAATAAAAGCCTCATAGGGGTTTTTCCTTCCTTAGAAAATTCCTGGACCTACCACTCCAGTGGATTTGCAAAGATCTCACAGAGGACGAAGCGTGAGATTCAAACAACCCACAGACACAACTTTCTTCCAGCAAAACCGATTCTACTCTCAAATCCCTCTTCGTTCTCCTCTTCCTCACTTGCTGACCAAACTCTAGTACTCATGGCCAGTAGAGTTTCTTTCTTAAGCACTCAGGCAGCTATCAGGGGCCTACTCTAGGGACAAGGACTATGTTAGATTTAGGAGAAAACACAGCACATAATAGCAACACATCAGTCTTCATTTGTGAATCCTCAGGATCAAGGGCCTTGCCTGAGAAATACCCATGGGCAGCTGAGTCCCGCTGGCTGTGGTCTCACTCCGACCCGCTAGCCCACAGCTTGCCCCACCCAGGACAGGAGGCAGCTTGATGGTGGGTTGCGGTCCCTGGATCCCAGAGAGCCCAGTGTTCTC
The DNA here is from genome assembly GCA_028533165.1 of Leontopithecus rosalia. Lineage (NCBI taxonomy): Eukaryota > Metazoa > Chordata > Mammalia > Primates > Cebidae > Leontopithecus > Leontopithecus rosalia. The sequence goes on along the minus strand of CM052661.1, from coordinate 7,508,510 downwards.
TTGGGAAGACTCATAAATACCTATTTAAAAAAGCTTCTGGCCAGGTACAGTGGCTCATGCCTGTACTTCTAGCACTTTGAGAGGCCAAGGCAGGTGGATCACCTGAGAGCAGGAGTTCTAGACCAGTCTAGCCAACATGATGAAACCCCATCTCTACTAAAAATACAGAAAAATTAGCCATTGTGGTGGCACGCGCCTGTAATCCCAGCTACTTGGGAAACTGAGGCAGGAGAACTGCTCGAACCTGGGAGGTGGAGGTTGAGCCAAGATTGCGCCATTGCACTCCAGCCTGGATGACAGAATAAGACTCCTTCTCAAAAAAGAAAAAAGAAAAAAGCTTCTGGAGATTCTGCTGGGGCCCCTTTCTGGCTGTGCTTCCAGCTTCAGAACAACACACAGGATTACAGACATGCAAGCAATTCCCTTATGCCCGTGATTCTTCCTGGAGAGAGAGAGTGGATGTGGCCGATACTGTTGGCTGCCTCCTGTTTTCAGCCACCCCTGCACCGTCTTGTTTGCTGCCGCAGGCCTGTTTGGGTGGCCTGGAGTTGGTAGGCCCCTCCCAGCCACAGGGGTTGAATATGTGCCCTCCTAAGTCAATTCCGCAATCCCAGTTCCCTCATTGTGAGGCAGGTGATCCAACCTTAGCCAAAGAGAGGATTCTGAGAAAGTGTTTTCATCCATCAAAAGGGACACAAATTTGAGACTTACCTCTTCCTGCTTCTGGGGATGGTCATGTGTGTATGTATGTTCGGTGCTGCTGCAGCCACCATGTGATCATGAGGAGAAAGCCATGAGAATCCCAGAGTAACTACTCACGAAGCCAGTGAACTTATCAGCCCCAAACTCCCCTGCTTCTGGACTTCTTGTTAGACAGGAAAACAAACCCCACATTTTTAAAGCCACTTTTAGCTGGGAACTTTGTTTCTGGCAGGCAGAATCATCCTAGCTGGATACAGTCCCCCAGAAAACAGCTTTGACCAGAGGGGCCAACAAGACACAGAACAGCACCAGCCACGGTGTTACACGCAAATTTGCATTACCCACATCTATGATAATGAGCTGCCAAGTGACCGAGGATGGCTCCCAGGATGGACCCACTGGCCGTTCTATCACATTGGGGATGCAGAAACTGAGGCTCAGGAAGTCATAAAAGCAAGACACAGTTTTTTTTTTCTTTATAATTGAGGGAGAGTCTCCCCCTGCCACCTAGGCTGGAGTATGGTGATGCAATCTTGGCTCATTGCCAACCTCTGCCATCCGAGGTGATTCTTCTTGTGCCTCAGCCTCCCAAGTAGCTGTGAATACAGGTGGATGGCACTATAACTAGCTAATTTTTTTGTATTTTTAGTACAGACGAGGTTTTGCCATGTTGGCCAGGCTGTTCTCAAACACCTGGCCTCAGGTGATCCGCCCTCCTCGGCCTCCCAAAGTGCTGGGATTACAGGTGTGAGCCACCATGCCCAGCCGACTCCATAGTTCTTTATACTTCACCAAGTGCTTTTATGTAGACTATGTCACTTAATCTTTATAAAAATTACCATTATTATCCCTATTTTGTATGTGAGCAAGTGAAAGCTGAAGGGAAACATTAAGCTGCTAATAGCTATGTGTTTTATGGTTTGCAAGGTTCTCTGGGATAATTTGTCTAATTATTACCTTGAGATCTAGTCTGTAAAGGTTGATAAAACAGGAAGCAGGCTCAGAAGGGGCAACTGATTCTACCAAGCTCCACTAAACTCCAGGGCTGTTCTTTCCATACAAGAGGTTCTCACAGTATAAGTCTTGGACCTGCGGCCTCAGCCTGGCCTGGTATCTTCTTAGAAATGCAAATTACCTGGGGGTGGAGCCCAGGAATCTGTTTACCAAAACCTCCAGGTGATTCTGCTCACACTGACATCTGAGGAGCACTGTAGTGCTTTTTCTGTGGTTTGTCTAAAGTGACCTTGACAGGTGAATCAGAATATCAGGGGCTTTGGTCAAGGACCAAGCGCTCTTTCTAGCACAGCAAATTGATGCTAAGCTAAAAAAGAGCATGGATCCCAACCACAGAGATAAAAGCTATGCTCAGAGCTGTTGCTCCATGACTGTAAAATCCCAAGGCATACAGTACACAGTCAGCACTGCTGTCAATGACAGGCCTCACCAACGACAGTGACCCCATGAGATAATCACGGTGCTGCCTATACAGGTGTGCCACTAAAAAAATTTTTTTTTTTTTGAGATGGAGTCTTGCTCTGTTACCCAGGCTCCACCTCCCGGGTTCAAGCAATTCTCCTGCCTCAGGCTCCTGAGTGGCTAGGATTAGAGGTGCATGCCACCACACCTGGCTTATTATTATTGTTGTATTTTTAGTAGAGACGGATTTCACCATGTTGGTCAGGCTGCTCTCAAACTCCTGACCTTGAGATCTGCCCACCTCAGCCTCCCAAAGTGCTGGGATTACAGGTGTGAGCCACTGTGCCTGGCCAAATCTTTCATGCTGTATCTTTACTATCTCTTTTCCATGTTTAGAAACACAAATACTTCACATGGTGCTGCAGTTGCCTATAGAATTCATTATAGTACCACCCTGTACAGGTTTGTAGCCGTGGAGCAGAAAGCTACTGCATAGGGCCTGAGTGTGTAGTAGGCAACACCATCCAGTCTTGTGCAAGTACACTCTATGATGTTTGCACAAAACAATGACATAACTGTCTAACAACACACTTCTCAGAATGCATTCCCATCATGAAGCCACATATGACTCCACTATAAATAAAAGACTATCCTTCAGGGTTGAAGGAAATTCTTTTAGGATCAATAAGCAGGGACAGTAACATGATACACGTCACAGAGTGGACTGATAGAACTTAGAGAGCCCCAGCTAATAGGAAAGCTGACAATAGAGATATCCATCCAGAAGAGTTGGGGACCTCTTCAGAAACCGATTCATCATGAGTTCTGGAGAGAAAGGGGATTATACATGTAGATCTCCCACTATGCACCAGACACTTGACGAATGCAATGTCATCTAACTCAAATATTCCTTCCTGCCAGGTATAAGCCCCACAGTATCTTAAAGAATCCAGGGTTTAGAAAGCTTCAATGACTTGCTCAAGGTTCACATAGCCAGTGAGTGGTGAAATCACCCTTTGAATGTGAAAGTATGGTTTTCTCCAATTTCTAAATGCTTTTGGTTACTTCATTTTACAATTCATCCTTCTGTATTGAAGGGAAAAAAAAAACTTTTCAAAGCGGCCCACGTCTGAACACCAAGGTTCCACCTGCAGCCTGAGGGTGGCCAGTTCCCCACTCTGAGCCCACGTCCCCCCTGCTTCCCTATCTCCTCCAGGCCTCCATGCCTGCCCTCCCTGGAGGTCACCATGCTCACTTTTGTAACTATCACAGTGCCTAGCAGAGCTCTGAACAGAGCAGGTGCCCAGCTAATGTTACCTAAGGTATTTCCAGAGGAAGGTTCAGGTCTCTGGGGATTGATGACAACCCAAGTGGGTGCCTCAGGCCACTGTTGGACACATGAACTCCTGGTCTGAGGCAGGGTGAAAACTTTTTGTTCCTGTATGGTTGGATTGTATCAGCCTGGCACCTACAGAAAGCCACAGAGTTGTTGCTCAAGAGATATTGTTGACAGACTGATTTACTGACTAATGTATGTGACATACTTATCCAATGACACAGGTCTCTTGGAGGGAGTTCAGAGGAAAGTAACCAAGATGATTAAAGGATCAGAAAATGTGTTTTACAGGGAAAGGTTGCAGGAGCGGGTTACGTAACTTGGAGCTGGGAAAGTTGTTGAACACTGCATGCACAGGCCATCGATCTGGAAGGAACTGAAGGCTTGTTTAGTCCAACTCCCTTGATTTTCACCTAAGAGATCAAAACCCAGGAGCAGAGGAGCAGAGTACTATTTCGCCAGGCCCGGTGGGCCTACACTTTGTGACTGCAGGTCCACGGATCCCTCCGTAACACTGGGTGTCTCCCTCCAACACACACACACACCCCCCACACGCATCACATGCACACACACACGTGTACACACTTGTGCACGCATAATGCACACTTTTTCACACCCACACACATAAACACAAATATCCCACACACATGCATCACTTGTGCACACACTACACACACGCACACTCGTGAACACACATATATCCAAACACCTCCCAAACAGGCATCACATATGCATATACACACACCTGTACCACATATGCACATTCATGTACACACCTCCCACACATGCATCACACGTGCATACATACACACCTGTACATACATGCACACTCATGTGCACACCTGCACACCCATACACATATACATTAAGCACAGAGGTGCAAAAAATGCGACCAGCTCTTCTCGTTCCCCCGCCCATTAGAAGAGAGCAGCAGGACTGTCTGAGGTCAATATTATTTGTAAGAGGATTTCTGGAAGATGTTTATATAACCAAGAGGGTAAATAAAGAATGATGTGGAATGCGCAACTCGAAGATGTGTTCTTGCCATCTGAAATGTGTTTCTGGGCTGTGGACCTCTCCGAGGGAGGGAGCCCTGGTGCCCTACCGGGACCTCCTCCAAGGTGTACCCCAAGGCAGTGTCTTTGTCCCCTTTCCCTTCCTGTGCAGCAGCTGGGGAGGGAGCCTGGGGAAGGGGATGAGTGGGCTGTGGGGCATGGCTCACAGGGAAGTACAGAGCTGAGGCACAGGGACAGTCAGCCACAGCCACACTGGACCTGGTCTGAGGAGCCCAGTCTGGACCATGGATCTCTGCTCATTTGCTGTTGGAACCTCTATCTCCCCTAAGCCTCAGTTTCTCCACCAGAAAACCGGACAGGAGATCGGCACTTGCCCAGCCGCCGGGGGTGTTATTACCATGAAAAGAGAGGCTCCAGTTTGATTTTGTGGCCCTTCCATGACTTCATCTCTCTGGGCCTCAGTCTCTTCTGCAGAAATGGGCCAAGGATGCCAGGGAAATTCAATGAGCAGCCTAGAGAAAATTCAATGACCTCTTTCATAGGGACCCTCTGTGCCCCTTCCTTGTCACTCTATTTGCCCTAGATCTTCAGAGACTGCTTGAAGTCTAGGTCCTCTAAGAAGCAAATTGGACCCCTCCCCAGAATCCTCTCCCACCCCAGCTGACCTCACCTAGCAGGAGTTGAGGGGTAGCTGGCCCCCTTCTCCTTCCTCTCCAAGAGCCCCAGGAGGGTCCTGGGGAGGGATTTCTCCCTCTCTGGCTCCAGCGACTGCATTGCTCACCCTCCAGGTCGAGGTGGGAGAACCAGACAGGCTATGACACTAACATCCTGTAAATCAACAAGCAGGAACCTGAAACTCCACCGCGTCGTGTTTAAACATGATCTGCTCCCAAACAGCCCAGCAGGCCTTGCAGAAGAGACCCGATCTTGCCTCACAGCAAGCATCCTGTTGGAGACATCCCTCCCAGGCTCTCAGGCCGAAATGCCTCTCTGCTTGCCTTGACTGCCCAGAGCCAAGACTCTCTGCCCCTCAGGTGTCTGGCTGACCCTGTGAGACACAGGCAGCTGCTGACTCACCGTCCTCCAGGGAGCACAAGGGCATGGTTCAGCTCCCCTGAGCTCCTAAGCCTCAGGGGGACATCTGTTGGAGGAAAGTCAGGCCGATGTGGATGCCGCCTCCTTCCCTGCCACTGGCTCAGCCCCGCTGGGCTGCAGGGCTGGCCACTCTCCTCTGTACTGTCCTCGGGGCCACTCTCCTTGGCCAGAGAGCCTGAGGCCCCAGTCCCTTGGGCAGGAGCCCAGCCTCTTGAGCTCCAACAGATGGTCCATTTGCACAGAGACCTGCCACCCTGGCTGCTCTCCCCAGAGGGAGCTGGATTATGGCAAACCCAAGAGGATTAGTGCAGGAGGCCGTCTGCAGAGAGGATAATTAACTTAGTGGGTTACACAGATTGTCCCTGGCCCTCTGCCCAAGGGTACACTTGTCAAGACTGTTAAACACAGCCTGGGAGCTTGCAGGGGAGCTCTGTGAGCACCAGTGGCTTCCACCCTGTTCCAGCCATCTGGGGGGTCATGACCAGCCTGCAGGATTTGGGGAGCATTCCACCCACCATGGTACTGGGCAGGAACTCCAGGTCCTGAGTGGGGGACACCAGTGGAAAGGTGGGGGCAGTTTTCCATCTCCCAGAAGAAAACAGAGAAGGACACATGATGACATTGCATTGGACAGGAGGCAGCACACGGAGGCCTGAATGAGACAGCCAAGAAGTCAACCATCCTTAGCTGTTTTCTCTGCCAAAGCTGAACAAGAGCTTCCCCCAGAGGGCCCTCCTTCTTCATTCAGACAACATGGATCATTCTGGTTTTAGGTTGGCAGCACCTTTGGGGAACCACTGGGGCCTGGACTTTTCAAACCAACTCTCTTAGAAGGCTGGAAATTCGTTTTTTTAGTTTTTGGTTTGTTTGGAATACACATGTTTAGGTGCAGGGCTGCCTGGAGGCAGGGGACAAACTGTGACCTCCAGCCTGGCAGTTTCCTCCCTGGAAATTAACTAGGTAGAGAGTAGCCGGTGGAAGTTATGGGGACTGAGGGTGTGTTAACATTAAGAGGCAAAGATGTCGTAATGTGTACTCCGCCTCGAACTGATCAATTCCACAAATGAAGTACTTAAACCTTGCTTCTGGCTGACCGACACAGCAGGTCAGTCCCAGTGATATGTGTGTGGCTGTGGGCTCTGGGGGACAGATCACACTGTAGGTGAAATATAGGCTTGCCCAGGTAATTTTAATCAGGTAGCACAAACATCGTCAAACACAGTGGTCATCAGTGGAAGTCCAGATGCTTCATGCAGAGCACAGAATGCAAGTACCGCAAAGGCATTTCTGATGATGTGTGTTTGGTTCACATGTATTGAGCACCTACCTGCCAAGTGTACAGCAGTTATTGCTAGTCAGTAAATGGCAGTTTATCCAAATACATGAATAAGCACAGAGTGGCAATGAAACATTTCACTAGCTTCATTTCTCCAGGGAATTGTGGGGAAACACTGTAAGTAAAGGGAAAATATAATTTGTTCAATGTCCGCATTTACAAAGTAAGGAGAATATACCTAGTGGCCTCGAAGTGGGGTTACCTCATATTTTATCAGCTAAACCAAGGCACTCTGGGGAGTGAAACAGGGCACTCTCAATTCCATCTGATGACAGGAGTAAACTGGAACTGTCCCCAGGCAATCGGGACCCAGGGCTACCTTATCTCTAAGAATGACCACGTGTAATATCTCTGATTTTGTGAGTTGCATGGTCAAACAGCCTTTGTACTAAGAGAACCTTCTTCAATGATTGAAAGCTGCAAGATGGTAGGTAAAACTTTTGAACCTGAGCCTCAGAGGCCTTTGTACCAATCAATAAGAGATTCATGACTCAGTGTTTCCCAAACACCTACTATATTCCACCTGCCCCCTTAGTTACTTCTGAATATGCAAAGAAACCTCAGAGAAGCCAACATCAGACTGTAGCCGATAAGCCAGTTAAAATCAAATACCAATCCTAGAGTTTGACAACCCTTCTGAGTGGCTGAAAGAACATGCCAAGTGACGATTGTTGACAATAAGTGCTATGAATGTTCCAAAGATAGAAAGACTATCATGACTGAAAGGAGGACACCATTCTTGAAGGATGAAAAGGAGAGGGTATTTGGATCCAAATGAAGCAGTATATCCACATGAATTTACACCCTCTGCTCCAATTTCATAGCCACGAGAGACCAAATGAAACAAAGAAACAACAAAAAGACATAACTAGGGTTTCCCCCTATAATCCCAAAAAGGCAAACATCTGTATTGCCCAAAATCAGAAGAAAAACACAAAGCAGGGAGCAGGGCTGAGACCACAGGCTGGCTGGGCTCCTCCATACCTTTCAGACACAGACACTGTAAACGGGAATGGTGACCCCATCTGGGGGCGTGGCTTTGTGATACTGGAGCTCTGCTGGTGGAGCAGGGGTTACCCAGGGAACCATGGCAATGGCTGAAGACATTTTTGGTTGTTTCAGCTGGAGGGGGGCGTGCTACTAACATCCAGTGTATAGAGGCCAGGGACACTGCTAAACACCCTGCAATACACAGAACAACCCCCTCCATGACAAAGAATTACCCAGCCCCAAGTGTCAGCAGTGATGAGATTGAGAAACCCTGGTTTATAGGAAGCCATTGGTGTCACACACATAAACTATTGGAAATATATTTGTGCTACTCATATTCTGGGCTCTGAGGAATCAGGACTTCAGCTGATAACTACTGGTTTTGACAACCTTTATTCTAACTTATTCAAATTGCTTCATTTACAAGAAGCCATTGGTGTAATAAGTAAGAGGGATCAAAAAGACTCAGCCGCACGGCTGGTGACGGGGTCTAGAATATCCCCCAATATATTCGCAAAAGAAGAACTCCCAGAATGTCACTAGGAGACTCGGTTCTAACTAGGGAACTGCATGAGGGCCACCACAAAACTACTACCCAGGGAGGGTGGCTGACAGAAGGGGAAGAGAAAATAGAACAAAAGCAAACCCCTTAGTCTAGGTGAACCTGAAACCAACATTTAAAATCACATGACAAATATGATGTAAAGAGACAGTCAAGAGAATCAGCAATGAGAACATGAATTCACTCCAAATGAAACTAATTTCATGGGACTATCTGACAAAGACTTAAAATGTACCTTAAATGGAGCCAGAGTGGTAGGTGGGAGAGCCCCAAAGAAGAGAGCCTTCATAATTATCATACAGCAGCCACTGTCTAGAGTTTCAAAAACCCTAGGAGGTAGGTAATTATTACCATACCACTTTCCATATGAGGAAACCGAGTCATGGAAATGAGAACTAATTTCCAAGGTCATTTGGCTGGTCTGTGGTGGAGCCCGAATTTGGGACTAGGCAGTTTGGCATTGGCCTCTATGCATCTCATCACTACACTGTGCTTTGTGTAGAGAGAACAGCATTGACCCAAGAAGGGATTTTATTGAAGATACAAGAGAGTGAAGCATCAGAAAGGGAATGGAGAGAGAAGAGTCAAGAAGCGAGGGTACAGCAGTGTGAAAACAGGCTAAGTGTGTTTGCAGGGTGAAGGAATGGTACTCCAGCCATGGCTGCTGAGACACCAGGAGAATAAAAAGGAAATGGCACCAGCTCTTGGCAGTACAGGGAGCCCTGGTGGCCTCCAAGAGAGCTGTTCAGTTGAGAAGAGAGGACAGAAGAGAAACTATAGGTGAGAGGGTGGTAGGGAAATAGAGGCAGAAATTACATACCTTTTGTTTGGGAAGTTTGCCAATGCATGGCAGGAAAGAATTCAGATGGTAGCTAGAGGAGGCAGCCTGTGCCTGCCTGGGGACAGAAGGAAGTGGCCAGTGATGGGGTGAGACTAAGGATGCAAGACGGACAGGACAACGCAGGTCCTAAAAAGGTGAGAAGAGGAGCCACAGCTTGTTCTAGGAACCTGGTTCCTCGGACCGGATGTGTAAACAGGGCACCGGGCATTCACACACTGAGTAAGAACCAGCGGCCTCTGGACTGTCACTTCCTCAGCTGTTCTCGGGGGAACTCTGCCACCCCAGGCCGTCCTAGGATGGGCTGGTTTCCCCAGTGCTGCTGTCAGGCCACCATTCTCACACTTCAGCACAGCCCCTCCTTCCTTCGAAGGGCACGTCCTCTGTCAGGTTCTGCCCCAATCGGCACCTCCTTGCAGCTGTCATCCTCGGACTTCATAGACCTGTTCCCTAGCCATGAGGAGTTTGGCACCTGGCCATGCAGAATCTCCCCATCCACTTTAGAACTGCCACTGTTCCCTGATGCCCATATGTCTGTATGGCACCCGGCCCACAACCTGGCCTCAAATCCCCTCAATTCAGCACCCTCCACACTCTAGTTCACCAACTCACTCCCCGTCTACTCCCCAGACTTTATTGCCCAGATGTGATCAGCTCTAGAAACCTAAACTCAAAGAGCTCAGTCTCAGGCCACAGTCCCCTATCCCTCCAGCTCTCTCCTCTCCTGCTCTCACCACAAGACTGCCCGGTAGCCTTTCAGCCATGGTGTCCCAATGCCTTCTCCTGCTTCCTGGCTCTACAATGGCTCTCAGCCCAGCCCCATTCTCATGGAACACACTTCAGCCACTCTCTTGCAGAACAATGCAACGACCTACCTTCCTCTCCTCCAGTGTCACCAGTTGGAAGCTTCTGGAAGAATTTGCTCACTTCTGTGGATTTAAGTTACTTCAGATTCAGTGTCTCAGCATCAACTGAGATTTGATTCATTTCCTCAAGGTTTTTCTCATTCCCTGGTCCAGTCTCTGATGTTCTTCCTCAAGGTTTCTCTCATTCCCTAGTCAGGTCCAGCCCTCACAGTTGCTACTCGAAATCTTCACCAGCTTCCCAGAGTCACCGTCTCCATGGACCTGTGGGCAGGATAACAGGAGGTAAGCTATTATTAATGTTGTTCCTCTGCTAATTGCAGAGGAACAACGCAAATCTCCCTGAAAGAAGTTGCTCTGTGTCTTGTCATAGTTCCAGCTCCATGATTGCCTTTACCCAGACACCAGCAAGCATCATTTTACAGTCATGTGAGCTCAGATTGACTTCAACAGAAAATTCACCAAGTCGTGATTGTAGAGCTGAGGTGGCTGCTGTGGTTGGATTAGGAGTTTTGTCTTCCAGTTACCATCTGGATTCTTATCTTTCCTCACCCTCTGCATCCCTCTTTGCTCCTGGGAGGGAAAGATGCTCATTTTTCTTCTCCTTATTGCTGAGAAGGCTCTCAGGTGCAGGTAGCCAGGCCATGCATAAGCGTCCTCTACAGGACGCCATCACCAGAGGTGTGGCTGGCAGGACCACTCGGAGCTTCCCACTGGACACAGCTCCCCAGGTGACTGATCTCTAAAGCCAGACCAATCCTGGAATGAGTGTCAGGGCCTTAGAGCAGTGCTTCTAAAAGGAATTGCAACTAGCAGTGAGTTCTGAGCAGTTTGTCACCTACACAAAGTGAAATAAGGACAGACATGGTGGGTACATATTTAGAAATGTAGAGCAATTGGACTTTGTGGTGATATCCAAGTGCAAGAACACTTGGCTCATATTTTGTGTGCCTAAAACGTTTCGTAATCATTCATTTTATTGTATTCTTGTAAGTAGTGACTGACAATAGATTTAACATTTTTAAACCAAATGAATAGGTTCTTCCTTCTCCAGCATTTTTGGAGAAGCTCTTCTCTGTCCTTGGGGCCATCATGTCTTTCCCTTTCTTTGGAGGGAGACACCAGCCTTGCCCCAACCCATGCAAGGTTGGTGCCCACACTGTAGTCTGCTTCAGCTGCCATAGCACAGGACCCCAGACCAAACTGAGATAAGAGAAATGTATTTCCTCACAGTTCTGGAGTCTGCAAGTCCAAGTTTACGGTGTCGGCAGAGCTGGTTTCCCCTGGGACCTCACTCCTGGCCTGTAGATGGCCGTCTTCTCCCTGCGTCCTCAAGTGGCTGCCCCTCTATGAGTGTCTATTTACTAATCTCATCTCTTTGTAAGGACATCAGTCCTGTGGGATTAGGGCCCTTCCCATACGACCTCATTTTGCCTTATTTACCTCGTTAAAGACTCTTTCTCCAAATACAGTTATATTCTGAGGAACGGGGGGTGGTTAGGATTCCAACATGTAAGTTTTGGAAGACATGATTCCCCCCTCATATATGTGAATTCACACACTCAGGGTCCCGTTCTCTCAGCTTTTCATCCTCTCTGTGTGGCTCCCACAGTCCCCAGCAGCTCAGCTTTCCCCTTTTAACAGAACTACAGATAAGGGTGGACTCAAGAACCTGGGCTCATTTCTGCAGTGCCCTACCAGTGGTGAACTGGTAAACCCCCAGGGCTGCTGCTGGCCACATTACTACCATTAGGAGCATCTTTCTTTCATGAATGCAACAAACATGGATCTGGTTTTTGATTTTGGGCCTGATACTGTTCTGGGCACAGGAGATACCAAACAAACTCACAGTGCTCCCATGAGCTGAGGTTCTGGGGTCTCCAATTCTTCCTTTCACCTCTCAGGCTCCCAGGATTGCTCCCTCTTTTCCAAAGCTGCTTCAGGCCGTCCCTCCCCAGCCTCTGAGCTCCCAGTCACAGCCTCCCCTCCAGGACAGGCTTGACTAGAACTCCTCTAGCCAGTGTGCCAGCTTTCCCAGGCATAAAGAGGACAGGCTTTGAAGAAATTAAGTTTCCATGTGGGTCTGAGTTCTGCAGGGACACTCTTGGAATCACTGGTGCCCTGTTCCCCACATATGCACTTCCAAACCACCCCCACCCCCACCTCTGCAATTACATCATCTCTGCTCTCTTTGGTTTTTTGTTTATTTTTTTTGTTTTTGTTTTGTTTTGTTTTGTTTATTGAGACAGAATCTCACTCTGTGGCCAGGCTGGAGTGCAGTGGCATGATCACAGCTCACTGCAATCTTTCCCTGGTTCAAGCAATTCTCCTGCCCCAGCCTCTCGAGTAGCTGGGATTACAGGCACACGCCACCACGCTCTGCTTATTTTTGTATTTTTAGTAGAGACAGAGTTTCATCATGTTGGCCAGGATGGTCTCGATCTCCTGACCACATGATCCGCAGGCCTCCGCCTCCTGAGGTGCTGGGATTACAGATGTGAGCCACCGCGCCCGGCCTCTGCTCTCCTTTGTAAAGTGAAAATCAAACTGAGGTCTCTCTCTTTTCACAGATTCTGGTAAACAGGCTCCAGCTCCATCTTGCTGGACAGGGAACCTGGCAGCCCTCCGCAGATCCATGGGGGCATTTGGGGGTTAATGATTTCACCTAGTTAGAACCAAGTCTGGTTTACTGCCGCCAAATTTCTTGCCTATCACCTATTGGGGTTAGGAAAGGCAGGTGGGCTTAGCTCATGGCCCTGCAAGGGAGGACCTTTGGGGATGACCAGTATGCAGCCCTTCACACCAAGCCCTCAGGCTCAACCCTCCTTCCATTGAGGAGTGTCCTGGCGGCATCTCCCCTGGAACCTTCTACCACCTCCACTTTGGTCTCACCTCTGACCTCCTCACTGACAGCCCTAACTCCTCACCTCTCCTACCCTCCTAGTGTCCTGCCTCATCTCTTTTCCAGCTAAAGTTTCCTTATCCCCAGGCAGAAGGTCGATGCTACTGTGGCAGAGAGTGTTGGCTGTCTCTGCAACTTCTCTGCCTCCTTCCTGGCAGGAGAAGCTACTTTTGTCCAGATATTGAAGCCTTATCCCTTCTTACATAGAGAGCCCAAGACAGCACTGGCTCTAGGAATCGCCCATAGCCAGGCTTCTACAACCAAGGCAGCTATTAAAAAGAAACTAAACACCAAGGCTATTAAAACAAGCCATTAAAAAGAAACTATTAAAAACAAAAGACTCTCCCCAGGGGGCATGCCCCAGCTCTAAAGCTCACTTCCATATTGCACTTTCCCACACGAAGAGAGGCTGGTACTGGGGATGACTCTTCTCAACCTCCTCCTACTGCCCACCTCTTCGCCCACCTCACATTGGTCCCGTCACCTTCCCACTTCCTCACCCCCAGGCATCTCATCCCCTCTCTCTCTGCTGGACCTCGGTCTCCAGTTAGTCCTGCTCTGTCTCCCATGCACAGTCATCTTTTGCAGCCAGCAGTGGCATCTGGGTCAGGGCCTGCCTCTCCTCCATCCCAGCCCCCTGAGGGTTCTGTCTTCACTTTTCTGGCTGCAGGCTGGTGACATGGTCTGCTCTCTACAGTCCTGGGAGCCTCTGGATGTCCTAGTGCTTTCATTCAGCAAATACATTGGAAGTGTCAATTCCATGCCAGATAATTCTCTGGGCATGGGTCCCAGCAGGGAGCAAAGCCAGACCCCTGCTCTCTTAAGTAACATCCTAGTCGGGGAGACAGATGCCTAGTAAACCAGGCCAGGGCAAGGGGTAACCTGCTGGGGAGGAGGATGAAGCTAGGTGGGGAGAGTGAGAGTGGAGCGGGGGAGGTGCTGTTGCAGATGTGTGGTTAAAGGTTGCAATCTGAGGATGTGACACTGGATGAAGGCCTGGCCAAAGTGAGCTGGCCAAGCAGGCACCAGCCATCTGGGCAGAAAAAAAGGCCCAGATGCATGAGGAAGAGCCTGCCCGAGACGTGGAAAGCCCAGCAGCAGGGATTAAGAAAAGCAGACTACATCAGGCAGTGCCAGAAGTCAGGGCAGTGCCATATAACCCCTCACAGGCCATCTCTGTATCTCATGCTCTCCACAGTGTGGTTTCTGTTAAGGGCTCAACAAACATTTGAGTTTATAACAACAAACAGTTCATTCATTTATTCACTCAACAAACAGTTGAGTGAATAAATGAACGAATGACTGCTTTGAAGCATGCTTAGGCTGCCTATGTCCTGAAAATGGCCTTTCTGGACTATTTGCCTTCCCCCAGCCACCTCCAGGGGCCTGGGCTTAGGGTAACCTGGGAGCAAGGTCTATGTTCTAGCTGCTCCTTCCCCGGGGAAATGAAGGTGGCCGGCCTGTCCAAGGGGCTACAAGCTCACAAGCCTAAATTGGTGTTCTGAGAAAGTGTCCACCATGGTGTAGATGCACCTTTCATCAGGATGATTTGTCCCTGATGGAGTTCCTTTTATGTTACTGAGAAGGATTCCCAGCCCCCACCCCCATGCTCCTACCCTCCCCCAGTCCTGGAAAAGTCTCCCAAGATGACAGCCTGACTGTCCCTTTCTCAGGGACCCGAGAGGAAGTAGGAGGTACAGCTCACATGGGTGACAAAAGAAGATATCCTGAGACCTCAACGCCCCCACTTCCTGGCTCTGGCAAATCGCTTGACTTCTGTGAGCAAGAGCCCCTTGCTGCCTGGTCCTACTCACAACCTCATTTGACCCAACTTGAGCCTCAGCAATTAAACCCTATAACACCTAGAGCAGCTATGTGGAACTCTAAGCCCAAGCAACAGTGGCTTAACCCAAATATGGGTGTTTCGTTCTCACACATCACAGAAAGTCCAAGAGTTAGGAGTCAGTGACCGGATGCAGCAAGCCTTGGCTCTCACCAAGGACCTCGGGATGGGATGCTCATTTGCGTGTTTGCAACATGACTGCCAGAGCTCCAGCAATCATCCCTGCATTCCCTGCAGGAGGAAAGAAAGGGATAAAGAGTAAATGGGCTTTCCAAAGCCCAGAAAAGCTGTCAAGGATCATGTCACATGACTAGTCCAACCTGCAAGGGAGGCACTGAAATGTCGTTTTGCAGAAACAGCATACATTACTGTCGGTGCTCCAACAAAATGGGAATTCTCTTGTAAAACGACTAGAAGAGAATGATACTGGACAGATCACAAGCAGTGTCTGCCACAATCCACCCTCTGGAGTGCCCCTTCAGCCATAAACATCTTTTCAATACTCACCTACACTTGACCCTTCAGCTAAGGGCTAGACAGGCTCTCTGGGAAGACTCTCCTTCTATCAAGTCTAGATGTGGTCCTTATGAGTTCTAAAAAGTCAAAGTCAAAGAGTCTGCCCCCAGCATGTCCCATATGCAATGGCATGGGGCGGGGGGGGGAGAGAGAGAGAGAGAGAGGAAGTGGGGGAGAGAGAGAGAATGAATAATGGGAAACACTAAGCAGTCATTGGGCCATGACAATGAACAAATACTCCTGAACAGAAATAATGAGGGATCTCTGTCTTGGCAATGGATTATATGCTTTGGTTAAAACCAACATGGCCAATTTTGCTCCAGCTTGCCAGTGAATCTCTCTTAAACATTAGTCCTCCATTGCTTTCTCTCTGGAAGGGTCCTCTTTGTCTATTATAAAGTTCACTTAGTCTTCCTAGTTTTGTCTCAGAGGAGTGTTTGGGAGAATAACCTTCTTTAAAAATGCACAGCGTTTAAAGCCTACCTCTTATTTATTTGGGTTTCAAGGTCTTCAGAGATTTAAGAGTTGAAGGATGGCCGGGCACGGTGGCTCAAGCCTGTAATCCCAGCACTTTGGGAGGCCGAGGCGGGTGGATCATGAGGTCAAGAGATCAAGACCATCCTGGTCAACATGGTGAAACCCCATCTCTACTAAAAATACAAAAAATTAGCTGGGCATGGTGGTGCGTGCCTGTAATCCCAGCTACTCAGGAGGCTGAGGCAGGAGAATTGCCTGAACCCAGGAGGCGGAGGTTGCGGTGAGCCGAGATCACGCCATTGCACTCCCGCCTGGGTAACAAGAGCGAAACTCCGTCTCAAAAAAAAAAAAAAAAAAGAGTTGAAGGATGTTACAGGTCAGGCTGGGCTTCCTATAGTTACGTGGTTCTCTCAAAAGTTAGTTTGCTTTAGTTATGATTGCTTCCAGTTGATTTCATGAAAGTCACACATGGAATCAAGTATCTTATCCAGGCATAACTTTTAGGGCTGAAGCTGCTTGTCTTTTCCATATTGGCCACAGCCACTGTGCAAGCCCCCATTCCGTAGCACTTAAAACATAGCTACCAACTAGAGGTCATTTCTAAACCAATAACCTCTAGCGGGAAAGTTAAAGCCTGTCTTTGCTGGGAGATCACTGCTTGTCTGATGAGACAGCTCACTTATCCAAGTATGGTTGCCATTTTGAAATCACTACTTATACACTGTTTAATCTGGAGTATAGAAGCAGTTGGGTTGTGTTGATCCTGCAGCACTCCAAATTGTAGTGTTCTCATCTGTACACGTAGGTTCATAGCAGCTTATGCAAAGTAGCTAAAAGGTGGAAGCAGCCCAAGTGTCCACTGATGGAGAGGTAGATAAACAGAAGGCAAATATGTACAATGGAATATCATTCAACCTTTAAAAAGAAGACAATTCTGACACATGCCACAGCACGGATGAACCTTGAAGACATTATACTAAGTGAAATAAGCCAGTCACAAAAGGACAAACGCTGCATGATGTGTGAGTTCTCACTTACATGAGGTCCCTGAAGTAGTCAACAATGTGAAATTCACTACAATTTGAATGTATTTAATGCTATAACACTGGATATGTAAAATGGTTTAAATGGTATATTTTATGCTATGTTTGTCACAATTTTAAAAAAGCATCTTAAATAAATATATGAACAACAAAAATTGCAGTAATCTCAGTCAATGTAGATCACAGATCACAGGTAGAGGATGTGTCTTCTAGAAAAGCAGTATTTTGCCAGGCATGGTAACTCATGCCTATAATCCCAACACTTTGGGAAGCTGAGGTAGGAGGATCACCTGAGCCCAGGAGCTCCAGACCAGCCTAGGCAACAAAGTGAGACTTCATCTCTATTAAAAAAAAATACAGAAAATTTAAAAATATTATCCAGGGTTGGTGTCATGCTTGCCTGGTCCCAGCTACACGGAAGGCTGAGGCAGGTGGATTGCTTGAGCCCAGGAGGTTCAGGTTGCAGTGAGAAATAATTACACTACTACACTCTATCCTGGACAACAGAGCAAGACCTTGTCTTCAAAAAACAAATAAGATAAAGAAAAAAGGAAAGAAAAGCTGTATTTCTATCCATTTCTGCTTGTGGACTGTCCCACCCTAGTTTGAATTCATTTCTCTCTTTCTGAACAAAAATCTGTATTCTGCCTACCATATTCTGTGATGCCACAGCCTTGGTTAGTGCATGGTATATGATCCAAGGTACAGCAGGTGATATAGTTTTTAAAAATATTTTCAAATATATCACAAGGCCATTAGCTTTTAGTCTGTACTGCCTGATATATTAATATCTCCCTATCTACCTTCTTTATTTGGTCACTGTCAAATATTAGCTTCTTTTACTTACGGCACCCCACTTCTGGTACCATAATCATCACAGGTTAGGAGATGTTAGAGCTATGAGTACCACTACTTAATTGTGGTGGCTTAAACATGAAAGGTTTGTTTCTGTCATCTAATGAAAAGTCCAGACATAGTCACTTCTGGTATTGGCTCAGTGTCCCATGGTGTCAAGGTCAAGTCCCTCTGATTAGATTGGTCTTTTTCCCTTATGGTCCTAAATGTTTGCTGAGGTCTTAGCTATAGTGTCCATGTCTTAGGTAGTAACAGAAGGGGAAAAAAGCAAAAATGTGTGTCCCAGCTGGGAATATTCTTCCTAAAACTCTCTCCTAACAGTCTACCTAAGAAGTCCTGCTTGTATTGGGAGAAATTTTATCACAGGACCACCGCTAGCCAAAATAGAGACTGAGCCTATTACTGTACATTCCCCTCCTCCACGAAATATCAGGGTCCATTAGTAAGACAAGAGGATAAATACTGGAGAACATAAGCATTCTTTGTATCTTCACTGAAGAAACTCAGGTTCTCTTGACACCATAAGCCGACATCTCCCAGCTCATCTGTCTACTGCCCTATTAGACGGCTTTCACCTTATCTTTAGTCATTTTTAGCAGGTAGAAATAGTTTTTTGGAATGTTTTGTTTTATGCATTTCCTTTAAATTTAAATATATTATATATGTGCAAAAAAAAGTTACTTGTGCCATGTAAGTCCCTTACAGCAGTGTATCAACTAGGGTTCTCCAGAGAAGCAAGCCTAGTGGGATGGATAGATAGATCATAGAAAGACAGATGATAGATGACTGATAGTAGTTAATTGATGGATAGATGATAGATTATTGATAGATCATTAATAGAAAATAGATAATTGATGGATAAATAGACTGAAGATTAATAGATAATAGATGCTGGATAGACAATAGATATATAAATGGATGATAGATGATGGATAGGTAGATAGATGGACAATAGATGATACATAGGTCGATAGATGATGCATAGGTAGGTGGTAGATAAATATATAGATAATAGATAATTAGGAGATTTATTTTAAGGAATTGGCTTGTATAATCACATCGCCTGGCAAGTCCAAAATCTGTTGGGCAAGTTTGTAGGCTGGAAGTTCAGGCAGGAGTTGATGCTACAATCTTGAGGCAGAAATGTTTTTTTTCAGGAAACCTCAATTTTTGTCAGCCCTTCAACTGATTGGAGGCCTTACGGAAGTTGAGGTTTCCTGAAAAAGAAAAATCTCTGCCTCAAGACTGCAGCCTTACTCACAATATTGTGAGTAATCTCCTTAACTTAAAGTCAACCCATTATAGATGTTTACCACATCTGTAAAATACCTTCGCAGCAACATCTTGATTAACGTTTAATTAAATTCCTAGGTACTACAGGCTAGCCAAATTGACACATAAAACTGACCATCACAGGCAGGTAACATGGTGCAGATGAAGCAGCATTAATATCAGATCAGGGCTTCAGTCCGAATCCTGGCTTCGATATCTGACTACAGATGCCCCCTTTGCTTCTCTGAACCTCATTCTGCTTCTGGAAAAGTCAAGGGCTTTAGAAAAAGGATCTATGTGTTCCCTTTCAGATGGAATACTTTTAGATAATGTGACTGTACCATATACCTTCTTATATTGCAGGCATCCAAGCTCACGTCTTAGCAGGGGCTCAAGGATGATGGCAATGAAGACGATAAAAACCATATTGATGATGATGATGATAGAGAAGAAAAGGAAAGAATGATGGTCAAATCTGCATGCAATCAAGGATAATCAAAATCTCTACTGTATAGGTGATTCGTGCAGCTTGAAGCAAGCGTTGACGTAAACACTGATTTAGCACCAACGAGAAGCCTCAATGTCAGGCCCTACCTGGAAAACCCCTGAATCCTGCAGCAGCATCGAAAGTATGGCCAACTGTTAAGATCATGCAATTTTTGTACAAGGTATTTAATCCCTCTATGCTCAATTTCATCATATATCAAATGGGAATGTTAATAATTATATTTATCTTGTAGAAGTGTTGCAAGGATTAAAAGAGATAATGTATTTGGAGCTCTTGAAATAGAGCTACCATTATCTACTAATTAAAAATACTCTTCACCGTTGTTTGTCTGTGAGGTTTTTGTTTCATTTTCTTTACCAAAGAGGCCTTTGCTGTGGGTAAACTGAGATCCAAATAACTAGCCCACACAAATAAATGGGAAAAGGCACCGCAGATGCCACAAAGCTCGAGCCTGCCAGGTCACGTGGCTTTCATGTGGCTCTCATATGAGATTGGAGGATGTCCATGTTTCTTTAGCAAGAGAACATTAGATGTGGCCAAAATGAGTCACAAACATAGTGAGCTCTGTTCATAACCAGTTTTTGCCATCGACACCACTTTGTGTCTCTTTTGATTATTTGTCAATAAACTTGTACTGGGTCCCAGCCACCATTCAGGCCTGCAGTGGGCACCAGGGCTCCAGAGGTGACTAAGACATTGTCTACGCCCTTGCAGGACAAGCAGGCTAGAGGGGGAAGCCATCATTCAATCAATACACAAAGTGCAATGTCATGAGAGCATGATAGAAATTAACACAGTCATGCAATACACAACTGGGCCTACTATGTGCCAGGCATGTACCATGGTAAGTAACACAGTCATAAAACAAAATGCCCTCGTCTAATAATCTAGGAGAAAGCAGCATTAGAACAATCATCTATAGGAGATGAAAAATTACAACGTGTCAAGTGCTGCTGTGGGAGCATTTAGTGCTCCCAGAGCATGTGACAGGGACTCGGGAAAGGTTTCCGTGAGACAGGAATGATTGAGCTGAGACACGAAAAGCCAGAAAGAGTTATCTAGGAAGATCAAGGGAGGAAAGAGCATTCCAGGGAGAGACGACAGCAGGCAAAGTCCTGGAGGGAGTGTGGGTGAAGCCAAGGCCAGTGGGTGAGGCCAGTGTGGGCTGGAGAAGAAAGAAGGGTCTAGGTCACTTGAGGCTGGACAGCCACATGAAGGCTTGGGGGCTTATGACTGAGCAGCCATGGAAGGTTTGGATGCAAGAAATTGACACAGTCTAATTTCACATACAGATGTGTTTGTGTGTAGAGAAAAGGGAGGTATAATTCCTGTAAAATAAATTCTGAGATCTTAAGTGAGATGTATGCATACCAGTGTAACCACCTCTCAGACACGGTGCCGCACAGCAGCACCCTAACGAACACTCTTGTCAACCCCAGTCTGTAATTACATTTATTGTTTTAGTTGCCTCTGGCAATAGTGTGGAGAATGGATGGTGTAGTTGTGGGGGTGGGGGTGGCAAGAAATGGCAATGGACTCTACTTGGGGTGGCAATGGGATGGAGAGAAGAGAATGTGCTCAATAAATGTTTAGGAGGGAGAGTTCACAGAGCTTCAAGGCAGCTGGAAAGGAGGGCAACAAGTCAAGAATGAGGTCCAGCCCATCAGGTGTGGTGGCCCACGCCTGTAATCCAGAGCTTTGAGAGGCCAAGGTAGAACGATGCCTTGAGGCCAGGAGTTTGGGACCAGCCTGGGCAACATAGTGAGACCCTTAAAAAAAAGTTAAGAATAATTATGCACCTTTCTGCAACATCTGTCTGTTGAGGATGAGGGGCAGCATGTGTGCATGTGTGTGTGTGCATGTGTGTGTATGTGTGCATGCATGTGCATGTGTGTACATGTGTCTGTGTGTGCCTGTGTGTGTGCATGTGTGCATGTTTTGGGTAAGTCTCAGGATGCTCACTTCCTGAAGGAGAACAGGTTGTGAGGGAGACGCAAGGGGTTCCAGCCCCTGAGCAGGTGCAGGTGACGAGGCCCAGAGCATCACAGGAGGGGCTGGGAGGAAAGAAGCCTGGGAGAAGCCATTCATGACCTAACAAAGCTGGCACAGCCACCCCCAGGATTCCGGAAACCCTGAGTCAGTCCTGGCTCAGTCTCCTGGCAACCAGATGCAGGGGCCATGGCACTCTTAACACCCCACGGTGTGAAAGAAGTCTTCCAATTTCAGGTGAAGAAAGAGAAACTGTGGCTTTTAAATGGAAGCTGGTTCACCCCAGGCACATGGGGAGGTGTGCCCTGGATGTGGCCCATCCGTGCCTCTTCAGGAGACCCTGGGGCAGCCACCCCAGCTCAGCACAGTACCTCTGAAGCTGTGACGAGATGTGCAGGCCCGAACTCCAGGCCTGGTCTTACCAGTCCCTGGACCTCATGGACTATTTCTCAAGCCCACACACAGGCCCAGAAAAGGCAGATCCTGCCTAATGGGAAGCAGGAGACTGTGCCTGCCTCCCTAGGGACCTTCAGGGTCTTGTGAGCCCATGTGCAGGGAGTATGTTGGGGGAGGCTTCTGTTGCTTCCCAGGGGGGTGCTGCCTGGATTAGGCAGAAGAGTAGTGGTAGTGGAAGAAGAGTCCCTGGGACTGAGGACAGGACTCTGGGCCTCCCTCTGTCGCCAAGGCCCACATTAGTCTTCCAGAGTCCTCCAGGGTCCTCCCAGCCAGAGGACCCCTTGCCCCAGGAAAGCAACCCTCCTGAGTGTGGTATGTAGGTCTCTGCCTCACCCTAAACATTTTGTTGGTACTTCCTTTAAGTGGCATTTGCTTCTTCTACATCTGCTAGTGGCCTATAAGAACTTTCTGGAAGGGCCAGCTGAACCCTCAAGTAAAATGGGCTTTTACTGATAGGCAGGGAATAAAAAGTTACCTTTTTCTCTTGGCCTGCCAAGAGAATTTTCACCAACCAAGACTCATGCCTTCTGCTAAAGCATTATCTCACCAAGCCCCTTCTTGGTCAGTCATTTACACTGCAGTGTGAACTTCACTGTCAGATCAATGCCTCTAGCCCAGCTAGTTGAGAGTAGGCTAAGGGAAGTCAAATTTTATTTTAGAGAAGAGGGAGGAGGGATCATATTTCAGAAGCTGAGGCCTGCTGGATGTATACTAACCCTGGGCTGCAGTGGTCAGCATGAGAACTCCAGAGGAAGGAAAGTCCTGGAAGAAGAGCAAGTCCCAGAAGGAGGAGGGAGTGCTGTCCAGAAACCAAGGAACAGTTCTTCCCGGGGGCCCATGTGCTGGTTACCCTTCAGGGCTCTGGTGCACCACTGTGGGGACCCCAATACGGTCTTACACAGGAGAGATGGCTTCCTGACTCCTCAACCCCGTATCATACCCTCCAGCCCCATATCATACCCTCCAACCCCCATATCATACCTCCAACCCCCATATCATACCCTCCACCCCCATATCATACCCTCCAACCCCCATATCATACCTTTCAACCCCATATCATACCTCCAACCCCCATATCATACCTCCAACCCCCATA
>CM052661.1:7425850-7484899 GCA_028533165.1 Leontopithecus rosalia | reverse complement strand
CCATATCATACCCTCCAACTCCATATCATACCCTCCACCCCCCATATCATACCCTCCAACCCATCATACCCTCCACCCACATATCATACCGTCCACCCCCCATATCATACCCTCCAACCCCATATCATACCCTCCAACCCCATCATACCCTCCACCCACATTTCATACCCTCCACCCCCCATATCTTAACCTCCAACCTCACATCATATTCTTAAACCCCACATCATACCCTCCAACCACCATATCATAGCCCACCACCCCCATATTATACCCTGCAATTCTCATGTCATGCCCTGCAGAGATCACAAGGTCGGGAGCACCTGCGGAGGCTTCTGAACTGGGAGGAATTTGATGAACAGAGAGACTCCCGGAGGAGCATCCTACTGGACACCCTCTACGAGAGCATCATCTTTGCAGTGGGCAAAGGCTTCCCATGGGTGGAGGTGGCCCAAGTGGTCAAGTTCACAGAAGAGCTGCTAAGGGAAACCAAAGGTATGGGGCATCCAGGGCAGGAGCCAGCAGAGGCTGGCACGATGGGGTGGGTGCACATAGGATTCCCCTGCCAACCACAGCCCCAGGAGCCTTGGAGAAGCCAGGGCCCCTTTCTGCCCTGCCCTGGCATTGGGACTCCTCATACGCTAGGCAAAGGAGGTCTCTACTCAGGCTTCTCGAACATCCTCACTGAGTCTTTGTTGTTCTGCCTGACTACAAATCTGAACCACTCCAAGCTATTTGCACAACAGCCAGGGTGTTTGCTTTTGTTTGGTTTTGGTTTGGTTTTGCTTAACATAAATCAAATGTGTCACCGCCCCCTAACTTAAAACCCTTCATGAACCCCTGAAGGGCTGCAGGTTGTTCTTGGTAGGAGATTTGGCTTTGGTGCAGGTCCTGGGGGAGTCCTGGAGCCTGCTCAAGTCTGGGAATGCAGTCAGGTGGGTGCGTGGAGGCAGCATTGCTCCCACCCTGGCCCTGCCCTGGGCTTGCATGAGAAAAGGACCTGGTGGCACGTGAAGCTGTGGTCATTTCATTCACCTCTTGGGCAATGAAGTACAGATTCATTCATGAAACAAACACTTGGGGCAGCCTCTCTGAGTGATACTCACAGTGATACTTCATTCCACTGAGAACCATCCACGGGTGCTAAAAGTAGTGGGTGGATGCTTGATGAGAAGTGGAATGCTTCTGTGCTTTCTAAGAACGTCTCCTACAGCATCCTTCCTCGTGACAAAGAGATAGGAATACTCTTACAGGGAAGAAGCTGACAGGACAGGTGCCTCCTTAGTCAAATGACCCAAGTGGAC
The DNA here is from genome assembly GCA_028533165.1 of Leontopithecus rosalia. Taxonomy (NCBI): domain Eukaryota; kingdom Metazoa; phylum Chordata; class Mammalia; order Primates; family Cebidae; genus Leontopithecus; species Leontopithecus rosalia. Next base: position 7,483,598 of record CM052661.1, on the reverse strand, counting down.
ATTGTCAGTAAGAGGCCACCCAGAATCCCGTGCACCTGGTTGGATGCAGCGAGAAGCCAGCATCCTCCTGTGATGGTTCCAACAAAGACTCATGGCCTGAATTTCATCAAGAGAAAGCAGCAAATGAGGAGCACTGCTCAAAGTAGCTCTTCTGCAAGCTTCAGACACTCAACAGCCATGATGGCCAAGGAAAGATGGATAAAGCTTTCCAAACTGAAAGAGGCGAAGACATGTGATCAAACATGACCTGTGGCCTGTCCAGGTCTTCTTGCTATGAATGAGGTTATTGGGAGAAGTGTGGAAACCAGAGTGAGGTCTGGGGACCAAAAGGTAGTGACATATCCAGGGTGAGTGTCTAGATTGGATGGTCGTGATGATGAATGTCCTTGCTTTAGGAGATGCATGTGAAAGGATGCTGGGGTGGGGCGTCGGGTGGACTGGGAAGAGTTTCTTTCTACTATTGTTGCAACTCTTCTGTATTTAATTTATTTTGATTTGAAATTGTTTTCCAAAAAAGTATAATAAGACTTTTTTAAACTGTGGCACATCAGAGGTCTTCCTCTGGCTTTCTGGTGAGAATCTTAGGAGCTGCCATGCATGCAAGCTGCACAATACCCTGTCTCTCATACACAAGGGCCTGTCCTCAAGGCACCCAGAAGTGACCACTCAGTCCTGATTTACGGAAGCTGTAAGTCATTGGCACTCAGTCATTGGCAACACCTCAATGTCCTTTGCTAATCTCACCATTTTTTGACCATCCCCAAGGCCAGCACCATGTCCACCCCTCACATCCCCTTGATTTGTCCACTGCTTTCAAATCTTGCATTCTGCAATCTATTTACCAAACTGTGAATGCTTTTTCAGACACATAGAATGGCCCATGGCACTTCTGTTTGAAGGCATCCAGTGCTCCCAGCCTCAGGCACACCTGGGCCAGTCTTTCTTTAATCTAAGCTGCCATATTCTCTTCCATCTTCTCTTCTAATTCCCTTTTGCCAGCCAGGGCTCCCACCCAGTGGTTCCAGCCTAAAGGCTACAGTGAGACACGGCATCGCTCATGGGCTAGATTCAGAGATCCTTGGGACATCTCATCTCACTCCTGCTGTCCCTGGTCCCACCAATGGGAGCCTTCAGGGCATCCCTCACTGCTCACAGCCACAGGTGGGTACCAGAGTTCAACCCCAGTGTCTGAGCTCTGCAGGGGCTCGTGGCCAGAACAAACACAGACAACCAGGAAGAGGAATGTCAGCCCAAAGCAGGTGGGAAGCGGACTCTTTCAAGTCCCCACTGGGGCCTCCATAGGCCGAGCCCTTGGAAAACAGTCGACGATTATGCAAACCCAACTTCAACCCAAGATTAGGTCACCCTGGAGCTTTCGGCACTTCTGGTTGGAGCATGCCTTACCAACGCAGCACAGCTATGTCTCTCCAACTGACTCTCCAACTGAGTGCAAAGATGACTCCTCTCCCTGACTGCAGGGAGGCCCTGGATGCCAGCTAAGCAATTCCAGCCTCTGCTGAAACCCCCTAAGGGACAGGGAGCCCCTCCTCCTCTGGCACTTCATCCCTTACGTGACCACTCATTATTAGGAAGTTTTTCCTTGTGTCTAGCCTACAGCTGTTTTCTGCACCTCTCCAAAATCGGTCTTCCAGATTTTCAGCAGTGTGTGGGTCCTGAACATATTTACTGGGTTTCATACAATGCTGCTATTACCTCTTTCCATTTGGACTAGACATCCTGGTACCTTTTATTGTTCCTTTTAAAAACTCAAATATTTACTGAAATGCGAGCTACATACATTTATTTAGAGCTTCCATAAGTCATATATATGCCATTTTAACATATATTATTTACCGTATTTTAGTCTTCAGATGCTGTATATGAGTAAAATGCACCTTTACTGCCACCCATACCATGCCATCTCTTTTTTCATTTTAATATGATATCATTCCCACAGACCCTGCCCCCCACCACCTCCTAACCTCTGCCCCCTCTCTTGCTGCCCTCATCCAGGCGGCCTTGTGTTTGTCAGTATTATTAACATAGGGCAACTGGATTCAAACAGCAATCAGTGGGGTGGTCAGGAATGTATCCTCTCCCCTGTGCTGGCCATGATGCTCCCGTTTATATAGCCAATGGATGCACTGGCTTTATCAGCATCAGGTACATAGACTGGCGTCAGGCTGGCAGTCCACTAAAGCCCCTAACCATTTCCCCATCCTGCCCTTGTGTGATGGCGATCACGAGCGCAGGACTTCACAACCATCCCCACTGATGCTGTCCTGTTCAGACTGGCCTGCCTTTCCTTCCTCCTGAAACCTTCTCAGCTTTAATCCTGGGCCATCCAGTTTACCAGGTCCTCTGCTCCCCTTCATACCATCTGAAAACGTGTGAGGCATGGTGGCTAGCATGGACTAGAAAGAAGCTCTTGGGTGGGATTCCCTCGCCTAAAATTGAACTGGCTGAAAACAGAACCATCAAGAGGCCTGGGGTCCAGAGGGAAAAATTCAGATCCTACTTGGTCCCTTACCGGGTACGTGGTCTAGGGCAAGTCTCATCCATCTGAGCCTCTTTGACACACCTAGAAAAATGGGGACGCAGGGATCACCCTCATCCTGGGATTGTTAGAAGGATCAAATGAGGCTGTGCCTTAAGGCCTACAGCATGGTGCTGTGGCACCTTTATTTTTAAAAGACACATGACCTGGAAACTCGAGGGAGCAGGATGTGATCCAGAAACTTGGCGTAGCAAGGGTAACCTGTTTTGGCTCAGCTCTTGCAAGGACGAAGCCCAGTAGATGCATTCCAGGGCCCGTTCTCCTCAGCCCCTGTACTGTCCCAGTGACCCTGCACTGCAGGGGATGGGGCAGGGCCAGGAAGTTAAAAAAAAAAAAAAAAAAGCAAACTGCACATTCATCCCAGAAATCAGGAGTGAGACGGGAGGCAAATGATACTGTCCCAGCTTCACCCTGTGGGGGGACTGACCCACCAGGAGAGCCAGCTCTTGAGAGCCGTGCCAGGCTGGCTGCAGTGCAGAGAGAGTAGGCAGCCGGGTGCAGCCGGAGCATCCCAGGGTGCAGAGCCTCACAAGACCCAGGCCTCCTGCTCCTCAATCACCACGGTGCCATTCAGGATGGTGCCTGATGTCCCTGAGCCAGGTGGCCCAGGTGGTGTCCTTGTCAGCAACCGTGTCCTCACCACTGTGCACAGGGACACTCGGGAGAGTGTGAACAAGCCCCACAGTCCCCCAGAGGCCGAGGGTTGAATTCCAGCTGCACCTCCTTCGGGGTCCTGCTCACGGACAAACGCTGCTGTCACCTCCAGGCCCAGGCTGAGCCCTGAATGGTTCTGGGGCCCCAGTTTTACCATTTCTTAGCTGTGGGACCTTGGCCATTCCCTCAACCTCTCTGTGCTTCAGGCCACTCATCTGTAAATTTAGGACAACAGCATCCGCTCCACTGGGTTGCTGAGCTCGTGTGTGGCCCTGGAACGGTGGCCAGCATAGAGAGGCCCTGAACAAGGGCGCTGGAGTTGGCCTTTATGTGACACCCGCTAGCAGGGGTCTCAGGCCCCCTCCTGGGTTCCACTGTCCGTCCGCCTGGAACTTTACGTCCTCTGCCTGCCCCTCCCAGACAGCTGCGGCCGGGGCAGCCCTACAGCACCACTCAGAAACTGCAGGCTCTCCTGCCCCGGCTTTGCTCGGCGCTTTCTGCTCCAGTTCTGCCCAACCCCAGCCCTAACCTTGATCTTCTCTGGTGACATCCAGTGGCACTGCCCAGGTTTGGACCGTAGGCTCTGAGTCGCCAGCCCTTATCTATCCTGCGTCCCCTCCTGTGCCCGCCAGCCCTGGGTCGACTCCCCTCCTGACTGAGCCCCTCCCCGTCCTTGGCTCGCACCACCCAGAGCTGATCTTGGCTCCTCCAGTGCGGGGCCTCACCGGCTTAGCTTCTCTCCGGCGCGGGGCCTCACGGGATTAGTTTCTCTCCGGCGTGGGGCCTCACGGGATTAGTTTCTCTCCGGCACTGGGTCTCACGGGTTTTGGCTTCTCTCCGGCGTGGCATCTCGCGGGCTTAGCTTCTCTCCGGCACGGGGCCTCACGGGATTGGCTTCCCTCCGGCGCGGGGCCTCACGGGATTGGCTTCTCTCCGACGCTGGGCCTCACGGGATTGGCTTCCCTCCGGCGCTGGGCCTCACGGGATTGGCTTCCCTCCCGCGCTGGGCCTCACGGGATTGGCTTCCCTCCGGCACTGGGCCTCACGGGATTGGCTTCTCTCCGGCGCGGGGCCTCATGGGATTACCTCCCCTTCCAGTTCATGGCCATAGCCTGGACACCTCACACCTTCATTTCTGCAGCTGTGTCCTCTCTGGGCCCCCCCCCAGCTCCTTTCCTGTGATGACTGCCTCGTCAGTCCTTCTCACGCCCTCTTTCACCAGCCCGACCCCTTCCGTCTCCACTCAGTCCGCAGGCCTCTCTGGAGTCCTCAGCTGGACAGTGAGGAAGGACTGGCCTGGAAAGGCTGGAGCTGCTGGAGAGGGGTCTGCGCCCGGCACATCTTTGTCCCTTCTGACCCCCCAGTGCTGAGCAATGCACGTGGCACGGAGTAGGAGTTGAAGGAAGAAACATGAACAGTGACGCTCCTTCCACACTGCACCGCCGCTGGTGTGAGAGGCAGCAAGCAGCAGACTCTGCAGTCGAGAGGTCTCAGTTCAAATCCCACCGCTGTCACTTCACAGCCTTGAGAACATTAGCTTCTCTCTCTGTGCCAGTTTCCTCCTCTGTAAAATGAGAGCAGTAACAGTTCCTACTCATTGGAAGGAGCAAAAGAATCGGACATGCAGAACTCACAGCAGGGTGACCAGCACATAGCAAGTGCTCAATAAATGTTCACTACCACGTGCCTGGAGGCGACACAGGATGGACCCATCACAATTCAGGGCAAGAAGGAGCTGCACATGGGCCATCAGAGTGCTCATTGTCTACACTCTTTCTTGTCTTCCCTTCATCTTGCAGATGGGTTCAAGGCATGGGCCAGCAGAAGGGAAAACCAGGCCACCTCTGGCCTGGACTCTAACCAGCTGCCCACATCCATACCTGGCCCTGGGCACAGAGGGGAGCCAGCCTTGCTGCCCACCAGACCGGGAGAGCAGGACACTGTTTGCTGCCCTCAGGATGGGGTCCACGCAGTTGGGGGTGGGAAGAGCTGACATAGGTAGCAGGTCAGGTCCCTGGTGCATTCCAGCTCTTTCCCACCTTACAGGTCACCCTGCCCTCCTCCTGGCAGTGTCCCGCATCTCAGAATGTGGGTGCAGGCAGCCGGGGTGGGGGTGGGGGTTCTGTGTCTGTTTTGGCTAAAATCCACACTGGGCTTTCGATCATCTCGGAAGGTAGCTTCACCAGGGATGTTTTTGTTGTTGTTGCTAATCCACAGCTAAGGATGGTTGCGTTGCATTTGCATTCTAGATAACAAAGTTGGCAGGCATGTGAAGGAGGTAGTGTTTGCATGGCAGTGATTCGGAGCTCTGCCAGGACACAGCTGCCAGTGCAGTGTATCTCCCAACCCGATCAGACCTTGGTGCAGGGAGGGAAGGTGCCCTTTCTTCAAAAACTTCAGCTGGCTCTGGCCTGGCAAACGCCTCTCCAGGATGTTTTGCTCTTCACACCAGGCCAGAAGGAGTCCTTTCCTTGTGCCTTCTTGGCTAGCCTCCTGGAAGCTCTGAGGAGATTACATCCAGCCGTCTCCTCCAGGCCAAGGGTGAAGCCATCCGTACAGAGGGGCAGGAGTCTTTCAGCTTGGGATAGAACGGTGGGAGAAAACAGCAGAAACTGGGCAGTTTGCCTGTTTTATCTAAGACTGGGAGGCTCAGGATAGGAGAGGGATGCGGGTGCCTTGAGGAGCCTGCACAGGAGGCCGGGAAGGTGGGGACAGCTTCCCTGCTTCAGGCCTCCCTTGGCAGGAAGCTGAGCCTGGAGGTCTGCCACCTGTGGCCACTTGCCACCTGCAGGACCTCCCCAGCCCACCACTCTGACCTCTGTGCTCCTCCACCCTTCATCCCCATCATTCATGGCAGTCACGACCTCTCTCTAAGACTCCATCAAGACAGCTGAAAAAGGAAGAACTCTTGTATGCGGGCCAAGCCTCCAAATCCCAGGCCTGGCAGGAAGTGGGCCTTGTGACCGGTCAGCGGAGGCATAGGGTAGTCGGGTAAGGGCCTGGTGAAGGGTTTCATGGTCCTGGCATCTGCAGTTCCACCCACAGCCACTCCTGAGTCTAGAGGAAATGCTGCCCAGGTAGCCTAGGATGGGATGGCAGCCACCCACCACCCACGGCAGCCTGGGCTGGCAGGAGGCAGTGATTCTCCCAAGCTCCTGGCATGACAGTTCTTGCCGGGACACTCATGGCCATGCCTAGGGTCTGCCCAGTGGCCCTGAAGTACCCCACCCTCACATTGGGGAGCCTCCAGCCTCTCAAGACCAGCCAAGTGGAGAGAAGATGCCACCATCTGCAGCCTGGGAAAGGCCTCCAGGGACCCTCCTTCCCAGCCAGAACCCCTCACTCCTCAGGCGAGACCTGGAGGAGCCTTTGGATGAGACTTCATGGTTGATTGATGGTGACAGTCTCCACAGCGGTCCTAGATTGAAATCTTGGGGTGGGGGGGTATTTCTTGGGACAAATGGGCAGCTCTCTTTTTGTAGATGTCTCCCTGGGGTATTAGTTTACCAGAGCTGCCGCAAAGAACCACACACAGTGTGGCTTCAACAACAAGCATTTACTTTCTCATAGTTCTGGAGGCCGGAAGTCCAAGGTCAAGGTGCTGGCAGGGCTAATTTCTCCTGAAGCCTCTCTCCTTGTCTTGCGGATGGCCACCTTCTCCCCACATCCTCTCGTGGTCTCCCACTGTGCACGTGTGCCCCGGTGTCTCTGTGTGTGTCCACATTTTCTCTGCTTATGATGACAGCAGTCCTGTTAGATGGAGGTCAGCCCTAATGATCTCATTTGACCCTAATCACCTCTGTAAAGACCCTATTTCAAGGTACGTCCTGACGTACTGGGGTTAGGACCTCAACACGTAGAGTGCGAGCAGTGCTGCCCATGACACTGAGTGAGGTCACCGCTCCCCGGGTGAGCCGGTGTCATAAGTAGGCCAGAAATCAAGACGGGGCTATAGAAACCTTCCCCTGCCTTCTGCAACAGACCGTCCATCCACAGAGGGAGGCCTTACGTGTCACATGCCTGGCCTTTCACACAGCTTCTGTCATTGTTGCTGCAGCCTGGCCTTGCAGGTGCCATTTGAAAGATGAAGACACTGAGTTCTGGGGAAGTTAGGTCACTTGCCCAAGGCTACATGTCGAGTGAGGGATGCCGGGATTTGAACCCAGGTCAGCACCCCCCCCACCATGTGACTTTTTGTTTTGACCATGGGGACCTGTCTACCCATCCAGGGGTACAGCAAGTTCTGAGAAGCCAGCAGCCCAGGAGAGGCCCCACAGCAAGTGGGCAGGGGCTGCGGAGTGCAGATGGAATGACAGCTGGATAAGCCAGGTCAGACACTTGCTGCGTTCCTAACTGGGTCACCCAGAGCTGCTCACAGGAGAGGCTGGGATCCTGACCCCAGCAGGAGGGCTCCAAGATGGTGAGTGGCCCAGGCCCAGCTGGCAGGCTGAGTTGTGCCTATTGGCCAAGGTGCCCTGACCTGGATGTGCCACCTGTGTGTGGGCAGAAGGTACATGTTCTCTCAGGACCCTTCCCACATCTGACTTCTCAGGTTCTTCCTCTATCAGTTGGATGTACTGGTCAGTCTTGGAGCTCCCAGCGTCAGAGGGGACAAGGTACAAGGACGGAGTAGCCACATCTCAAGCTGGGAATGGCACTGTGTCCCTGAGACAGTGGGACTGCCCAATCACTTTCACCTTCAAGGGACGATGACCATGAGGATGATGAGGACCCCTCACCAAGCTCGAGTCAGCTGCATGGCTTGGCCAAGACACACCAGCAGTGCCCCAGCTGTGGCTACAGGGACCGTCAACTCCATGGAAATCCCCACAGCTTCTGAGAGTTGAGAGGCACCCCAGAGGTCACCAGATCCAACCCCCACCCAACACACATCCAGGAATCTGGTCTCTCCAGTGTCTAAGCACCTGAGGCTCTCAGCTGTCAGGCTGATGGGAAACGCCTCCTCACTTCTGAAGAGGAGACCTACTCTGCCAGTGAGCGGCCCATGCTTCTGGAAAGTTCTTCCTGCTGTTGCACTGGAAGCTGCCTCTTTGAGCCTTCCGCCAGCTGGTCCCTGTTCTGCCCCATTCTCCAGTAAGCACAGAGTGAGCCCAAATCACATATCATCTCACTTAAATCTCCATGGCAGTCTTGGGTAAATGGGTGTTGTCCCCATTTCACTAACACAACTGAAGTTCTGTCCCTTCTGCCAAAGCTCTTTCACATTAATCATTCTAGCTTCCTCAGAAATGGGAGCAAGGATTGGTGAGGGGCGGAGTCTCCTAAGCGGACAAGGTAGGGAAACCATTGTGGACAAAGAGAAGGATGTGGGTGGACAAGAGCCCATGACAGTCTTTAAACATATGGTCCTGTGCTTGCCCTTTGAACCCTAGGCAAGTGACCAAAAAGGATGTCTTTAAAAGGACACTGAAATATTTCTAAGCCTAGTGTTTGAGTAGATTTCCCCTTAATAGGGCCATTGTTTTATAGTAGTCCCCTCTAATCCATTGGTGGTATACTTCAAAACCCCCAGGGGATGCCTGAAACTGGGGATAGTACCACACCTTATAGCCACCACTCACAAATTAATTTTTCTCTCTTCACAGTTTCACAGATAGATTTTTTCTTATGTAGTTCTTCACAATCTCAGCATAAGATTTTCTTTCTTAAGAAATTGAAAACTCACCTTTTCACTGAAAAGAAGCAGTTGGCGGCTTCTGTTTGGCATATCCAAATTGCCAGCATCACTCCTGTTGCACTTTGGGGCCATGATTAAGTCAAACGAGGGTGACTTGAGCATGAGCACTGCAATACAGCGACAACGGTCCATCTGATAATGGAGATGGCTCCTAAGTGATCGACAGGAGGGTGGCGTCAACAGCCTGGGTTCACTGAAGGGAGGAGTGATCCATGCTTCACGTGGGATGGAGCAGGATGATGCAGATTCCATCATGTCACTCAAAACAGTGCAACATCTAAAACTTATGAACTATTTATTTCCTGAATTTTCCACTTAATGTCTTTGCACTGCAGTTGACCACAGGTCACTAAAACCAAGGACACTGGAGCTGTAGTTAAGGGGGGACTACTGTATCTCATCAAACAAAGTTAAAAGACAGTGGATGGGAAATGAGGATGGCGGTTCCTCAAGAAGATAACCATGGAATTGGCATATGATTCAACAATTGCTCCTCTGGGTACTCACAGAAGCATTGAAAGTGGAGACTCGGACAGATGTTTGTACACCCATGCTCATAGAAACGTTACTTACCATCCAAAAGTGGAAGCCACCCAAGTGGCCATGGATGGATGAATGGCTAGGCAGAATGTGGTCCATCCATACAATGCAACATCATTCAGCCTTACAAAGGAAGGCAATTCTGCCCCATGCTACAACATGGAGGAACCTTGAAGACATTATGTTATGTGAAAGAATCCAGATACAAAAGAACAAATATCATATGAGCCCATGTCTATGAGGAACCCAGAGTAGTCAAATTCATAGAGACAGGAAGTAGAATGGGAATTGCCGAGGGCCAGGAGGAGGGGGAGTAGGGAGTCACTGTTTAATGGATATGGAGTTCCAGTTTGGGATGATGAAAGAGTTCTGGAGATGGATGGTGGTGATGGTTGAAAAGAATGTGAATGTTCTTCACAGAACTACACATTTAAAAATAGGTAACTTGTCAATTTTATGTTAGGTATACTCGCAATTGAAAAATGAAATTTAAATCTAAGAAATCCTAGTGGACATGTTGTAGTGCTGTATATTTCATATAGCTTCCATTCACTCCTAAAAAATCGCTGTGGTATACTCTCCTTGGAGTTGGAGGATCTGATTCGAGACCTGATTTTGCTACTGAATAGCAATAGACAAGCCACATGCGTGCTCTAAACCTCCATTTCTTTGTCTGTTAAATGGTGTCAAATACCTATTTCATAGGTTGGATGTTATAATTAAATAAGTTGATGGGTAACTGAAATGCTTTAAAACTGTAAAATAACACACTAATGTAGTGGTATTATTTCCTGAGAGCTTAGCCCTGGGCAGCAAGCACATGTCCAGAACTTTCTGGGAAGATCTTAAGTTTTCATTTTCTGCCCTGTTGTTCTCATAAGCACCCACACGCTTTTCAGTATAAGAAACTAGACTTGGGTCCATGATCACCCTGACCGGGCCTATCTTGTCTGGCCTTGCAAGCTAAGCAGAGTCGGGCCTGTTTAGTATTTGGATGGGAGAGCACCCTGGAATAATTGGTGCTGTAGGCTTTAACCATTAACTAATTCAGTGAAGTAATAGTAATAAAAAGAGAATCTTGATTGGGGTTTGGGAAGTCTGGCCCATCTAGCATGTTCTTGCCACAGAGGCACCCACAATAGTGGGGAGAAAGAGGATACAGCACAATGGACTGTTGAGTTATACAGTAAGTTTTGGCCTCTTCCCCTGCCCTCCGCATCCCATAACTGGGGACCCGGCCCACTCCCAGCTGTCCTGTCCCCTCCACTGTTTGAGTGGCCAGGAAAGAAGCCTCCATTAGTCTTCGGGTGGGGCCCCATGCCCACTCATCCCACCATGGTAAATAGAATCACCAGGCAACTGCCAAGAAGGGATTGGATTGAAGAAATTGAAGAAATCCAATTTCCAGGGCTATTGCCCTAGAGCCATGCTTCACTCTCTACCAAACCAGTTTGAGTCCAGGAGACCACACAGCACATCAGGGAGTAGGAACATCAGCAGAGTCGTGATGATGGCATTATTGATTCAGTGCTTACTGTGTACCAGGCACCATGGAAAGCTCCATGTATGCATGCTGCCCTTTAACCTTACGAGGTGGACAGTTTTATTGCCTCTATTTTACAGACAGGAACTCTGCTGCCCTTGTCTCTTAGACTATGCAATCAATATATGCAATCATTTTTATTAAAAGTCTTGCATAATAGAAATAGATTGCGTTACAGTCTGGTGTGGTGGCTCATGCCTGTAATTCCAGCACTTTGGGAGGCCAAAGCAGATGGATCACCTGAGGTCAGGAGTTCAAGACCAGCCTGACCAACGTGGTGGAACCCCATTGCTACTAAAAAATGTAGCTACTTGGGAAGCTGAGACAAAAGAATCGCTTGAATCCCAGAGTTGGAAGTTGCAGTGAGCCGAAATCACGCCACTGCAATCCAGCCTGGGTGGCACAGCGAGACTCCATCTCAAAAAAGAAAAGAAAAAGAAATAGATTGCATTAGAAAAATTGCTTCCAGTGTGAAAAGATTCTGTTTTTAAATACTGATTTGTAAATCTATTTACTTTTCTGTGACTTTTGTCATCATTGCACAAATTAGGAATAACTTATTTATCTGGGTTACCATCTTTTTAAAGTAAGTCTTTAATTATAGCATACACATAGAAAAATGCATAATTTATAAATGTTCATCTTCATATTTCTCAGAAAGTGGGCCCATCTGTTTAACAGCATCCAGAACTGGAAAGTAGACCTAAAATATTATCAGCAACCAGGCCAGGAGCAGTGGCTCACACCTGTAATCCCAACACTTTGGGAGGCTGAGGTGGGTGGATCACCTGAGATCAGGAGTTCTAGCCTGGCCAATATGGCGAAACGCTGTCTCTACTAAAAATACAAAAAATTAGTCGGGCATGGTAGCACACACCTGTAGTCCCAGCTGCTTGGGAGGTTGAGGCAGGAGGATCAGTTGAACCGGTGAGGTGGAGGCTGCAGTGAGCCAAGATCGTGCCACTGCACTCCAGCCTAGGCAACAGAGCAAGACTCCGTCTCCAAAAAAAAAAAAAGATCATTACAGCAACCAAAAGCCCCTTTCTGACTCTTTCCAGATACTACTACTGACTTCTAACACCGTAGCTGTGCTAGTTTTTGAACTTTAATAAATGGAATATAAAAGACAAAGAACACTGATGCCCAGAGAGGCAAAATAACTTGTGCAAGCGATGAAGTCAGGCAGCCCAATGTGAGCCCACGTCTGCATGAATTCCAGTCTGCTCTTACCAGACACACCCCACTGCCCCTAACAGGAACCGAGCTTCAGGCAATGGCCCCAGCATCAGTGCCATCTTCAGTATAGGAGTGCCCTAGATTCAATGATGGCTGCCATGTGACCGTGAATGGTAGCTGAGAACAGAACACGTGACTATTGAATCCTTGCTGCCAAAGTCGCCAGGCAGCATCTCCAGCCAGCATGATCCTCCTCTGGCCAGTCCAGGCCCATCCTGATGAGGTCAGGAGGCATGCAGCTGCTACTCCTCCCCATGGGAGCATCAGGCCCAACCAGCCTGCCCTCTCTCCTCTCCCTGCAGTTCACCATGTGGCTTTGGAAAGGGGTCATCCCAAAGGGACCACTTGTGCTGCAGTAGGAACTGGAGAGGCCAGCAGCCCAAGGACCCCAGGCCACAGAGGAGACCACAGAAAAGGTCTCAAGCAAGGGTGGCGAGCTCTCAGGGCTCTCCCTGACAATCCTGTCCCCAGGCCGTGGTCAGCAGTACAGCCACAAAGCCAACTCCCAAGAACAGCACCCAGTCTCCTGCCTCGGCTCCTCCTTTCCCTTCCCTGGGCAGACAGTGCCCCAGCCCACCTTTTGCAGACATGTCTGACCTACCAAAAAGCACCAGGACCAGGGCAATGAAAAGAAATAGACACCAACCCCTTCCCCATACAGGGAGTGGTGATGGGGAGGGCAGCTCCATTACCAGGTCCCTGACCCCTCGCACCTGGGCTGGAGCTCAGGTCCTGACTTTGCCACAGGTTAGCTTTAGGCAAGTCTCATCCTTCTTCTGGGCCTCAGTTTCCCCATTTGTAGAGAAAAATGATTGGACAAGCTCAACATTTCTCCTTGGTCCAGAGAGATGTGCTCCTTGGTTGGGAGAGACTATGTGCTCTGCATAGATTCGAGAAACACTGCAAAAGCTAGACGCCTTTTGGTGATCTGCTAAGTTCATTTGCATATTGGGTTGCGCTTATTAGCATATTAAGGCTCTATTTAATCTTCTTGGATCCAACATATCTTAAAGGTCTCTCTGGCTGTGAAACATTCATTTTGATGTACAGGTGACCCTTGAACAACATGAGATTTAGGGCCACCAACCTCCTGTGCAGTCGAAAATCCATGTATAACTTTGGACTCTTCCAGAATTTACTTACTAACAGCCTACTGTTGACCAGAAGCCTTCCTGATAATATAAACAGTCGATTCACATGTTTTGTATGTAACATGATTATGTACTATGTTCTTACAATAAAGTAGGCGAAAGAAAAGAAAGTCATTAAGAAAATCATAAAGGAAGAGAAAATACATTTAACCTTCATTAAGGAGAAGTGGATTACCATCAGCGTCACCGTTCTCGTCATCTTCTTGCTGAACAGGCTGAGGAGGAGGAGGAAGAAGGGGAAGGGGTGGTCCTGCATTTTGGGAGTGGCACAGGAAGAAAATCTATGTGTAAGTGGACCCAAAGGAGCATCTGGAAGCTGAAAGTTAAAATTCAGCTCAGGGACTCCTTCCTCCTGCAGTTCCGACCCACGTTGTTCCCGGGTCAACTGTAGCAGCCATTGCAAAACGTCCTTTGGAAAATGTGACCAATGGGGTTGGAGGTCCCTTGCAGTGCCCACCTCCAAGGATCTACAACAAGACCCCAAAGCTGCTTGGTGCTGGATAGCCTGAGGTTTGAATTCTAGCTGAGGCACTTACCAGCTGAGTGGCCTTGAGCAAATCCCTCAGCCTCTTTAAGGCTCAGTTTCTCTCCTGGGTGAAGAGGGGTTGGGGCCTGTGCCAGCCTAAGGGTGCTGGGAGCTGGGAGGCCGAGTGACCCAGGGCATGCATGGCGCAAGGCAGTGGGAGCTCCCTAACTGAGGGGAGCACGCCTGGGTGGCACAGTCCCTGGTGCCCAGGGTGAAGGAGTTTAGTGTCTCCCCAGGAGCACAAAGCGGGCAGGGGCAACGCAGAGGGGTGAAGAATGCATTGGGTGGAGATGGCAGCCCTTGCTTTTGTCTGCTTCCCACCATACTGGGCCAGCCCTGGTAGGCACTCAGGTGCTGGGAAAGGCGAGCAGTGCCAGGCTCTAGCCTGACTTGGTTCCTGCCCCTGGGAGGCAAGATGGGGGAACCAAACTGGTTTTTCGGGGCACCTGGGGCCTCCCGCCCAGGCCCACCCAGAAGGAGCAGCCCTCCCCATTTCCAGCCCCACAGGGATGTGGAGCATCTCCCTCCTCCCACCCTTTGCCAGGTCCAGACTCCAGATGTGAGGGGTCAAGGAAGCCACCTGGAGCCCCCAGGTCCGAGCCCTTTCTGCCCTGATGTCGGATCGTCCCATGCTGACATCTGCCAGTGAGCCTCCCCCGCCCTTCCCCTCCTCATTCCTCTCCTCCTCCACTCCCGATGCTCTCCTCACAGGTGCTGGCCTCCAGGGGGTTGGGGACCATCTTCAGGAAGTTCCCAGCAGCCAATGCAAATGAAGGCCACTCCCTGTTATTGAAGAGCAACTTGCAGGCACAGATCTGTCCACCCGGCAGCCAGCGGCTTCTCCCTGAGACTTAATCCCTCCACTTTCTGAGTCACCAGGAACTTCTCAACCCGAGGCCTGGGAGTGTGGTCTGAGGCCAAGAAAGTGTCGCATGAGCTGGCTTCCAACAAGCGTTGCTGAAACCCTGAACCAGCCAAGAGCGTCTGGGGGCCGAAAGTTAGAATTAAGCCCAGGGGCTCCTTCCCTGTTGACCTAGAACTAGGTCTGCACTTGGTCTGTATGACCTCTTAGGTAGAGGCCACAGCCATGGCCATCGTAGGGCATCGGCCAGGATGGCAAGCTGCCAAGACACCCGCACACGGCAACTGAGCACATTCACACTGAGCCTCTCAGACTTCTCCGTTCAGATCCAGGCTCTGTATGGCTGCTGGGGGCTAAACAGATGGGTCAACGAGCTGGCCTTGACCGAGGAGGCAGACACAGCCACCCACAGCTGCAGGATGCAGGTGGCCCCACCCCATGCTCCATCAGGCCAGGCCAGGCTGGAGGAGGAGCAGGGCACCTTCCGGCAAGTTCAGAGAAGGTGCTATGAGTCACCTGATGAAACTCACACACCATCGCCTCCACACAGGCTGGGAGTCCAGCTTGCTGATGAGAAATGATGGCCTCATGCCCGCCCACCCTCTGGGATCCCTCGATGGGCCGCTCCTGCTGTCCTCCACGTGGCCACCACCTTCCCTCTGGGGTGGCCCCAACCTCTCACGTCTGGCCTCAGTACCACTCTGCCAGCTTCCAAACTCTGAAGAATTTGATTATTCTCTTTATGTACACTATCCTTGAAGGTACTGGTGTTCCATGGTGAAGTCAGCTCTTTCACACGGCACACAGGACTATCACGAATGACCCTTTCCAAACTGATCACAAACCCCTGGTCCCTCAGTTCAGTCCCCAGAATCCAGCTTTGCCTCCCGGCCAGCTGTGTGTGACCCTGCTTACCTCTAGCCTTCACCACTGCTGGTCCCTCTGCTTGGGTGGCTTTCCCACTGACCTCTGGACCCCAGCCTGGTGCCCCCAACGTGGGGCATGTGCAGATCTCCTGACCTCTCAGAGCTCCAGTCCTCTCTCCCTGTGTCCCTGTGGGGAAGCTCCTGCTAATTGATGGCAGCCCTCGTGGTAGAGGAGTCCTGCACGCTCTGATGTCCCGCTCTGAGTGAAAGAACAGGAAGAGACACAGGGTATGTGGGGCCGGGGGTCTTTGTTGTCCTGAGGGCAGCCAAGAGCTTCTGGCTGGTGAAGCTGGACCTGGACCCTGCCCTAGGCTGATACCCCAACGCTTTGGCCCTTCTTTCCAACACAGCTTGTTCCTCCAGAATTGGCTCCCAGGAACCCGGCTCCACTCACCCCCTGCCTTCCGCCTGCTGGAAACCCTTTTGCCACGTTCAGGTGGGCCTGGCCTTTGGGGCCTGTTCTGCCAGCCCAGCAGCCTCCATAGTGAAAGCCTCAGCCATAGGTAACATCCCCCAATGCCTGGCATCAGGGGAGCCTTACTCTGGCGAAAGACTCCATGGTGGGGTAGGGAGATGGGCCTCTGCAAGATGGTGGCCCTGGGGGTGGGACCCCTGCAGGGCAGGGCATCCTAGGGGCTTGCAGGGCCTGGCCTGCCCAGCCTCATCTCCTGCCAGCTGGCTCCCCACCTGCAGATGTCCATCCTGCTCACTGCCTTCCTCTCCTGCCTTTTGTTCCCTCAGTAGGCCGTGCTTGCTTCAACCGTAGGGGCTTTGCACAAGCTGTACTCTCTCCAGCCTCACTCTTCACCACCTCTTGGCCCAGTAAACCCCTCTGAGCGAGTCCATCCCAGCTCCTTTACTGCCTCCTCAGGGAAGCCTTTCCTGCCCATCTTCCTGTCATGTGCTCTGCCAACTCCATACAGCCCTGTGCAGAGCTAGGTATCTGTGTTTCCTCCCTCCACCACCTCCCTGGAACCTGGAAGACCTGGCACATGGAAAGACCCGAATAAGTATTTGTTGACAGAATGAATGAACAGCTCCGCGTTGGCATATTGGCATATTGGCATATGAACAGCTGGTTCATTCACTCTCTAGACTTTGGGCCTCTCCTATGCACAACTCCCAGTGCTGGGGGCTGAGAATACAAAGGTAGCCATCATTTGTTCAACTGTCTCCGAGACTGGAAGCGCTCTGAGGGCAGGGGTCATGTCAGAGGTCAGCATCCCACCATATGGTATTCTCTCTGTTAGTGGGCCCACTGTCCCTCAAACATTCCCATAAGAACCTGGGGGTTGTGCAGGTTTCTGTCTTGCATGCCCTACATCCAAGGATAGCCAGGTCCTCACACTCATTTCTGCCCCTTCTGTGCACTGCCCAGAAGACAGAGCCCTGGCTTCCGAGTGTGGCGTTCAAGGCCCTTGGGTCTGCCTTCCACCCACCTCTCCATGCAGCTCTTTCCATCATCTGCCTCCACCTTTAGGTGCCAACGACAGCAAGCCTTGCCCTGCTGTCACCCAGGCCAGGTTGCTGCCTGCTCCTTGCTGTCACTCAGCTGGGCTGTGAAGTGGCCCCACCTCTGGGCCTGGCTCAGCCTTCCCTGGGATGCAGGTCACACGTCACCTTCACTAGGAGGACCTGGTCCTGAAGTCCTTGCTCTTCTTCACCCAACTCTGCTCCTCTTTACTATACACTGCCATTTTCTGCTTGTGGCTCTCCTGGAAGCACCTGAGAGTAGGGGATATGGCTTGTTGTCATAGTATTGCCAGAATCTCGCATAGTGCTAAGTAAAATTAATAGGCAGTAACAATTTATAGGTTCAGTCACCATTTGACAAACTAATCTTGGGTGAATGGAAGGATCAATGTAAACCAAAAAGTATCTGAGACAGGTCTCAATCAATTTAGAAGGTTATTTTTCCAAGGTTAATGACATATCTGGGAGAAAGGTCTGGTCTTTCTCCAAAGATAATTTTGAGGGCTGCAATATTTAAAGGGGAAAGTGGGCTGGAGGGGAAAGGAGGAGGATATGGTAATCCACATGTTACAAGAGAAAAGGAGCAGGTGGTAAATAATCAATTATGTATTCCTCCCTTGCTCAGTAAATCGGGACTTTGCATAAGATAGGGCGAACATAGAATAGCTGCCTGTGGAGATATTTAACCTTTTATTCTATCTACTTAGGAATAAAAGGAAAGGCAGTTTCTCATATTACTCAACTTTCAGCTTAATTTTTTTCTTTTGGTATAATGAATTGGGTTCCCAAGTTTTTATTTTCCTTTCACAAATGGATGGAAGGATGGGTGAATAGATGGATGGATAGATTGAAGAATTAATGGATGGATGGATAGGTAAATGGATAAACAAATGGGTGGAAAAATAGATGGATGAAAAAATGGATGAATGAATGGATGGAAGGATAGATGAATGAATGGATAGGTAGATAAATGGGTGGATGGATGGATAGATGGATGGATGGATGGATAGATGGATGGATGGATGAATGGATGGATGGGTGGATGGATGGGTGGATGGATGGGTGGATGGATGGATGGGTAGAAGAATGAATGAAAGAATGGATGGATGCATGGTTGGATGGATAAGTAGAAGAAAGGATGGATGGATGGATGGTTGGATGGATGAATGGATAGACGGGTATATGGATGGATGAGTGGATGGAGGAATGAATGGATGAATGAAAGGATAGATGGATGCATGGGTGGAAGGATAAGTAGAAGAATGGATGAATGGAAAGATGGACAGAGATGAAGGAAGGAATTAATAGAGGGAAGGCAGGATGGAGGGGAAGGGGGAAAGAAGAGACTTTTTTCTGCAAAGGTAGAAATAAACTATTTCTACAGCATTTATTGATTGCTGGCTTGTATTAGGCTCTGTACAAAGTTGGACATCTTACTCCATATGGCCCTTCCAACAAGGCTGTGAAGTCAATATCACTATTCTTAATTTTACGTTTGAGAGAAAAAGGCCCAAGTGTCATATCTAAGAGGGACAGAGTATCACAGTCCTCCAAATCCAGTACCTTCCCAAGAGGAGCATAACCCTTGGGCTCTGAGCCTGCTGGTTTGCCATGAAAGAAAGGGGAAGTATAGCCTCCAGCCTGGATTCTGCATGATGGAGCCGGCCCTCCTTCCCTCCGCCAGGAGACTGAGATTGCCAGAATCTGAGCGTCACTCCCAGCACATCCTAACATGGCTCCAAGTGCATTGGTACCACTTTTGCTAATATTTTCCCAAGACCATGGGGTCTCCACCCTCTGGGTACTTTGGGGAGATTCAAGGTGAATATTTCCTTACAAAGAAAGACAGCCTCAATGACCAGCCGAGAGGAAACATGGAGGGAATGAGGAGTGGGAGGACTTCAAAACAACCTCGTGGGCAAGGCTGAGACAGTCTCTGCTGAAGGGGCATGAAGCACTCTAGCTGGGGGTGGGGAAAACCCCACAGGGCCCCATGGAGGGCTCACACAGAGGAAGAGAAGGTGAAGGGGTCTGGGAACAAGCCAGGTCCTCTACCTTGGGCGAAAGTTCGGCTCCTTGCCTATAGCACGATACCTTCATTGTCAGCAGAAGGAACTATGAAATTCTCCGAAACTCATGATCTGGTGGGCGCCTGGCCCAAGCCCTTGCTCTTCAGAGGGAACACTGAGTCAGAGAGCAGGAGAGGCTCGGTCAAGTCCACGGTGCACTTCCAGGACGGTGTCTATGAGAACCCAGATCTCCATGCCAGGGCCATGCTCTTCCGCTGCCCTTGACTTGCCTGTCTCTCTGCCTGGTGTCTGCTCATCTGCTCAGCAGGGCAGGCATGAAATTCGGCCACAACCCTTCATGAACCCCCTCCTCTGTCAAGTCCCAAGCAGATGCTGGGACTGCCCAGCCTCTAACCACTGTGCTGAGCACCTGAAAGAGTTGTGAGCAGGAGTGAAGGGGAGAGGAGGAGAGAAGTGGGGAGACAGGTCATGCCCGGAGGAGCACTGTCCATAGTGCTGCCCTCAGAGCCGATCCTTTGCACAAATGGGGTCAAGAATATTTTCCCATTGTGTCTGTGGCTCAAACCACCAGCACAGCAAGTTGTCTGGGCATCAATCACCTCCTGCTCCACTCTTTTGTTTTTTTGAGACAGAGTTTTGCTTTTGTTGCCCAGGCTGGAGTACAATACACGATCTCAGCTCACCTCAGCCTCCCGAGTAGCTGGGATTACAGGCATGCGCCAAAATGTCCAGCTAATTTTGTATTTTTAGTTTCTCCATGTTGGTCAGGCTGGTCTCAAACTCCCAACCTCAGGTGATTCTCCTGCCTTGGCCTCCCAAAGTGTTGGGATTTTTTTCTTTTTTTTTTTTAGACGGAGTCTCACTCTGTTACCCAGGCTGGAGTGCAGTGGCACGGTCTTGGCTCACTGCAGCCTCCTCTCACAAGCAATTCTCCTGCCTCAGCCTCCTGAGTAGTTGGGATTACAGGCACCTGCCACCACACCCAGCTAATATATGTATTTTTAATAGAGACAGGGTTTTGTCATGTTGGCCAGGCTGGTCTCAAACTTCTGACCTCAAGTGATCCACCCACCTCAGCCTCCCAAAATGGTGGGATTACAGGCGTGAACCGCCATGCCCACTACTTCCTACTTCACTCTTCTCGGAATTCCTTTTCTACATCCTGATCTCCTTCCTAAAGAGTTAAAAGTGTTAGGCTGGGAGCGGTGGCTCAAACCTGTAATCCCAGCACTTTGGGAGGCCGAGGCGGGTGGATCACGAGGTCAAGAGATCAAGACCATCCTGATCAACATGGTGAGACCCCGTCTCTACTAAAAATACAAAAAATTAGCTGGGCATGGTGGCACACGCCTGTAATCCCAGCTACTCAGGAGGCTGAGGCAGGAGAATTGCCTGAACCCAGGGGGCGGAGGTTGTGGTGAGCCGAGATCGCGCCATTGCACTCCAGCCTGGGTAACAAGAGCGAAACTCCGTCTCAAAAAAAAAAAAAAGTTAGAAGTGAAACAAGATAAAGCACAGCTAAAGTAACGTGTGCTTTATCTTGAACCACCACGCCTGGCCAGTATTTTGTCTTTTAAAATAAGTGTTAAAAGACAAAATACTGGCCAGGTGTGTTGGTTCACTCCTGTAATCCCAGCACTTTGGGAGGCCAAGGTGGAAGGATCGCTTGAGCTCAAGAATTTGAAAAAAAAAAATTATGGTAATGATTATGTGATTATACTGAGATCATATAATCATATTTATATGATTATACTGGGATAATCATGTAAGGAAAAAATGGGATAAGTGTAAGCTACTGCAGGTAAGAAAAGAAATGTGGTACACTGCATAGCTTTCCAGAGCTAATGCACGGTATAAGAATCGCAGTTAGAGCCAGCACAGTGGCTCATGACTGTAATTCCAGCACTTTCAGAAGCTGAGGCAGGAGGATCGCTTCAGCGCAGAAGTTCAGCCCGGGCAAAATAGCGATAATCTCATCTCTACAAAAAATAAAAAATATTAAGTTTGTAGCATGTGCCTGTAATCCCAGCTACTCGGGAGGCTGAGGCGGGGGGATTTCTTGAGCCTGGAAGCGGGAGGCTGTAGTGAGCTATGATTGCACCACTGCACTCCAGCCTGAGTGGCAGAGTGAGACCCTATCTCAAAAATAAATAAAAAAATATATTTTTTAAAATGCAGTGGGACATGGGCTCTGTGACCAGGCTGTCTACGTACAGAGCCCACATCCTCTGCCTGGCAGGGCAGCTCTGTCCCACTCCCACTCTTTACCTGGCTCCTGTGCCCACAGGCTGCTCCATTACTGAGGCTGTGATGATCCTGGGGAACAAGCTCAGAGATTACCAGGGCCATTTCAACACCACCCACCTGCTGGCCCTCTGTGACTACTTCCACCACACCTTCATCCACCACTACAAACTCTACCAGTATGTCCTGGGCCAGGACCAGCAGGTCGACCTGACCGTTGCCCACCTGGAGGTGTGCATGCCACCCCAGCCCCTCCCGCTGGCTGAGGGCATGGACAGGGGCTTGTGGACCCACGAGCAGCAGGTGGCTGCGCTGACCGAGGCCGAGGCACAGAAGCGCGCCGGTATGCTGCTCCTGAAGGAGGCGCTGCTCCTGAAGCAGGAGAACTCGCTGCAGAAGGTGTTCACCTCCACCATGTCAGTGCAGCCCAGCCGGGTCCTGGAGAGACAGGTGAGGCTCTGCCCTTGCAGGGCACCTAGACCTGCAAGGACATCAGTCTGGGCTGGAGTCACTGCAGATGGGAGCACCTTGTTGGCACACAGGGGAGGGGGAGAGAAGCAGGGAGTAATCCAGAGTCTAGCCATGGGCTTCGAGGGCACCTTGTCCTGCAATGTCCCTGCAAGGAAGAAATTCATGTCCCTATTTTAGTGATGAGACCTCTGAGGCTCAGAGAACTTATCAACTCGCAAGGTCACCAAGCTAGCATGTGGCCGAGTTCACATTCAGACTGAGACCTGGCTGACCCTGCACTCTAAGCTCCTTCCTCTGTGTCATGTATCAATGACAGATTCCACCAAGAGAGTCAGGAGAAAGACCCCAGCCTTGGAAGTGCGGCAGATTCTCCAGAGTGGGCATGTACCCAGGCTGGGGGAGAAGATGGAGGAAGCAGGGACAGGGGGACAGCTTCTGGAGGATCATGTAACTAGGGAGACAAAGGGTGGAGCTGGGGCCCAGAGAAGATGTGGGAGGATCTGGTGCCTAAACCCCAGACTTTGGACTGCTCTCTTGGAGGGTCTGCCAGACCACTGGGGCTCTAGCTGCCAGCATTTCCCACGACCAGCTCTCTAATGACTGTGATGAGCCCGGCCCCAGAGCAGCTGACTTCCTGAGGGCCTGGCCAAGCCTCCATTCGTTTCTTAGCTACACACAGGCATTGAAGTCATCATTGTTGTATAATCTTTGAACATGCCTTGAGAGACAAGTGTGTGCATGTGTGTATATGTGTGTGTGCATGTGTTTCAGGCATTGGAGTGTGGGAGTCGCAGGGCCTGTGAGTTCCAAGGGGGTTTGGTTTCTGAATCATCAGCTGAAGAGCAAATGGCCCTAGGAAGTATTTCTTTAGGGACACACACACACGAAAATCTCTAAAGAACAATGATCACAGCAGCCTGGGTGGTGCTCATCTAAGTAAAGTTAAGTCTCCAGACAAATAGTACATCAAGGGGCCATGTAATCTTAGCTCATGAAGACATTCGACAGGAACCCAACAAAACCCATGCAACAGTCTGTGTCTCTGGCCCCTGCCAGGGACCTTGCTCTAGCACACCGGGCGGCAGGGTAGAGGCGGGGAGGGTGGCCACAGCGGGAGAGATTGGCCCCTAATGCCCTGCATGTCCCACAGCTCTTCCTACCTGCTACTCTCAGCTCCATGTCCAGCCTCCAGCACGGCACTGCTGGCCTCTGCCTGGCAGAGCTGGTGAGCCAGAGCCCCCCATGCCATGTGCCCCAGCCATGCACCTGAGATGGGGCACTCAAAGCCATAGAATAAACACAGCCCATTCTTGCCAGGTGTGGTGGCTCACACCGGTAATCCCAGCACTTTGGGAGGCCAAGGTGGGCAGATCGCCTGAGGTCGGCAGTTCAAGACCAGCCTGACCAACATAGAGAAACCCCACCTGTACTAAAAATACAAAAGTAGCCGGGTGTGGTGGAACATGCCTGTAATCCCAGCTATTCCAGAGGCTGAGGCAGGAGAATCGCTTGAACCCGGGAGGCGGAGGTTGCAGTGAGCTGAAATAGCGCCACTGCACTCCAGACTGGGCTAAAAGAGCGAAACTCTGTCTCAAAATGATAATAATAATGATGATGTTATGGAAGAACCTTATTTTCTACAAAAACAACCGAGGGGATATTCTGGGGCAATGTACAATTTTGCATACATTTTAAGTGAAATACGAGATCTCAAATAAATGCACTACAGACAACCAATGGCTCCCAGCGTCTCCCCCAACAACAGCTTCTCTGCTGTGTGGTTGCTCCGGCAGGGAGCCTGGAGAAACGCAGCTACGTGGTCTATGTCTCCAGGTTCTGTGGGCCGTGATGGAGTCGAGCAACGGGGTTTCCTGTTCAACATGGTGGCTGGACGGTGGCTGCGTTTCCATTCCTTTTCTGGGTGGCTGGGTGGAGGATAAGCCCACTCTCTGAAGCAATTTCCCCATCCCCTCCCACGAAGTTGCCACTGGAACTTTGAGAGGTGAGAATGGAGATGATAGGGGATGGGGCATCCAGATGGAGGCTGCATTGCCCAGGGAGTAGAATCTCTAGGAAATATGGCACTGGCCAGTGGGCCCGGGACAAATGACACACTCAAACAGCGTGGCCACCACTCTAAGACAGGAAAGAAAAGGGAGGGAATGACTATTGGAACCCAAAAAGAGAGCTTTAGTTATAGGCAAGGGCTGAAGGACAGGAAGGGTGACCATCGGTAGCGGGCCCCCCATGGACAGCACACAGCTGGTCAGAAGATGGGACCTCCCCCATCCTCAGACCTCCCACCCCTAGTTGGCTGAAGTCAACCAGAAGCCAGAGGTCAAGGCAGCCATGGCGCATGGTCAGGGTGAGATGGGTGGACAGTGGGCACATCCTCGGACCCACAACAGGGTCTGAGTTGAGAACCAGATCCCACGAGGCTCCCCAGCCCCGCTCACTGGTCCTCCCCATTCCTTACAGGAGTTGGAGAGCCTCGTCCGCCAGGCCGTCCACATCCAGATGGAGCTCCTGCGGGAGCTGTTGCAGTGCCAGATCCAGAACACTTTTGCCATCTTGGACCTGAAGCTTCAGAAGAAGACTATGAACTTCAACGCCCCCACCCCTTTCCCGCCCCCCATCACCAGCCACACAGGCCAGGAGGAAGCCCGGAAGCCCCACAAAGTCAGTAAAGGAAAGAAAGCGAAGGCAAGGAAGTAGAAGGCCCCGACCGCCACCCGAGACTGACTGGGGACCAGCCATCCACAGCCGTGAGTTGTGCGGCACAGTGAGCTCAGCACGCACAGAGACTTCTTGAGATTAAAAGAAACAAACCCATGCTGTCTGGTCTCTGTCTTGGAAACCACCTGCTACCACCTAAAATCCCATCCAAACAATTTCCCATGAGTGACAGGAGATGGTTACGCACCTCTGCTAAGCACAGAGCTTTATTCTGGGGGCGCTGGTCATGTGCTGACAAGCCTGAGCTCAGCTGAAGATGGAGCTACCCAAGGGTACAAGCAGGTAATACTGAGGGTGCCCCACACACCAGTGAAGCCCCCCAGGGAACCCCATACTATGTGACGAGAATCCATCCTGGGATTCCTCCCCCTGCCACTTCTACCACAGGCTTCACTGCTTGGAGCCCAGCCTGCAGCTCTCCCACAATAGGACCCAGAGCCATGTGCCCCCCAGAAAATTCCTTCTCCCAGGAGCATCTGCACTGCCTGGACTCAGGCAGGGGGCAGGTGCTGTCCCAGTGGTTGGAGATCTGGCCTGGAGCCCTCTCTGCTATGGATCTGCTATGTGACACTGCATGCGTCCCTTTCATCTCTGGGCCCCGGGCTCTCTCTCCTGTTGAGTAGGGGTGCTGTAGGATGGTGTCTCAGGTCCCTCTCTCACTAAGATGTACTAAGAGAAAGACAAGGTGACGTTTGCTCTTCCCACGTGTCAAGGGTTTCAAGGTTCAAGGAGCACAAGAACCTATTCAAAGTCACACACAGCAGAACACAGAAGGCCTCCTGCTTCCGTGCTGTTTCCTGGGGGTGTTGTGCCTCTCATGCAAACAGCGGCAAAAGTCCTGGAGCTGTGGGTTTGACAGGTGACTGTGGCCCTGAAAATCGGGACAGTGAGGGGGTCACCACATGCTGCCTCTTCCCAAGCCGGAGACCACCTCTGCCCTGCTCTGCCATCTGCCGGCTGCATCCCTTGTGTCCAATGGGGCAGGCCCATGTCATTAGCTCATTCCACC
The DNA here is from genome assembly GCA_028533165.1 of Leontopithecus rosalia. Classification (NCBI taxonomy): domain Eukaryota; kingdom Metazoa; phylum Chordata; class Mammalia; order Primates; family Cebidae; genus Leontopithecus; species Leontopithecus rosalia. The sequence continues at coordinate 7,457,942 of CM052661.1, read as the reverse complement.
GGTCTCTCCTTTGCCACCTACGTTCTAGTTTGTGCCACCAGAGGTACACTTGGTGTTCGTGTTTCCAGGCAGAGTTGGCTGCCTTTGGCGGCTGGGGACCACTTAGTGAGGGGTGCCCTGCAGAAGAAGCAGAACAGCCCTCTGCAGCACTGGCAGAGAAGTCCAGGACGCAGGAGCCCCCAGCGGGGAAGGCAGCCTCGCTGGGAGCTGCAACCCAGACTCTCCTCCCATCTCACCCTCTTGCCACAGCCAGATGTGTTGATCCCCAAGAAGCCTGATGAACTTCCTAACACCTCTTGGGACAGAGGAAGGAGGTTCTTGGAGTTTAAGTCTTTTATTCCTTCCTTCCCCTTTCGTTCCATAAACACTTTTGAACAACTACATCTACTGTATGGATGAAACCACTACGGTCCCGATGGAAGTGTGAGAGCTGCCATCGGATCCTGTCTAGGGCCTCACCAGGGCCCCAGACACCCCCGCAGCCAGTGTGGATGGGAGCATGCGTGTATGTGTGTGTACTCACATGTGTGGGGGGGAGCTGGGGAAGGGGCAAGTGGGTACAGCTTCTACCTGGGCCATGTGCTGGAGACCAACATCCTGCACCTGGTTGACTTCCACGTGATTTCCGTACCATTTGGTGGCATTTGTTCAAGGACAAGCAGAGGAGGTCTGGGGGCCTGGCGTCATCTGAGAGGCAAGGTTGGAGGAGAGGAGGGACCTGCCGGATCGGGAGGCCTTCCAAACGCACAAGTGAACCAAGCGGCCTTGGGAAGAGGTGCATTTCAGGTGACGGGGTCCTGAGCCAGTGTGGGAAGCCGCCCTCCTCCCTCAGTCCCCATGGGCATCTGCAGGAGTCCCAGGTGTGGTGCTCTGTAGATATGTATTTTGTGTGTAGCTGATCTGCATTTATGAAGGGGTCAGTAACAGTTGGGAGAGTCACAGGGGTCTGAAATGTGGGGGGAAGCCACAGCAGTGAGTGGAAGAAAGGCCTTGGGCCCCAGCCTCTGTGGAAGTCAAAACTGGCCTTTCTGTCTCAAGCTAAGGATAGCAAATAGGTGGGCCCATGGGAAAACTCCTCCCTCCCATCTTCCTGAGGCAGCATCTGGGAACCGCCTGTTACAGCAGACACTGAGTGGACCCCCAGTCAACTGTGGGACAGTGGAACTCATGCAAGGCCTAAGCTCTCACACACAGAAGTGAAGACCCTAAACTGGGGAAGAGTCCCCAAACCCATCTGAAATGGAATACCTGCTAGAGCCTGTGGATAAACGGACCATACATTCTGGGTTCTCTGGGGCCATCCTGGGTGACTCCTCTTAACCCGGTGTTGGGCCTGCTTTGGCATGCACCCCAGCTTTGCATTGTTTAGTGGAGTTCCATGAAGACTTGCTCTAAGAGAAGCTGGAGCAGTAGGTAGCTCCCCATCTGTGCTTCAGCTCCTGGCATGACTGCATCGACCGCATCCTGTGGTATGGGACTCTCCTGGTGTGTAGGCACGTGGGTGTGCAGTGAGTTCTCACCCACGCTCAAGGCTGGAACTAGAAGAGGCAGAGTGCTGACCTGTCTCTCCCAACCCTCTCATGACTCAGTGGAACCCTTCAAAAACAGCACCCAGACCCTTCCTGAGATACTGAAATGCAGGCGGACACGGGCAACTGGGGAGAGCCAGTCTTCCCACGGCAGTGGTGCTGAGAGCGGCGCTTGGCACCACTGCTCCCTCTGGCTGCTTAGTGCCTCAGCCACTTGCAAGACGCATGAAGCCACCAGGGTCTGGGGTCAGTGGGCAAAGTTAGAGAGACAAGCCAGTCACATAGGCAGTATGGCCAGGAGCTGGGAGGAAGAAGAGCTCACGGAGGGGAGGCCCCACGGCCTTGCTGCAATGACTTGGCTACTTACCACATGCTACAAAGCTACAGCGATACACTTACCTTATAGTGTTTGCCACTGCATTTTCATTTTCAATAAACCCTTTTGGTGGCGATGAACTCAACAAAAAGGGAAAGTGCCTGAGTAATGAAAACCTAAGTATACTGACTTCCTCTTTTTCAAGAAAGTTAATGATGAAATCGTAACATGCACAAAGTTGTTCTCTGCATCTACCAGGAACCACAGCAATGCCATCGACCACCCAGAAAGCAAGTCACCAATCTGCTCAACAAGCATCAGCAGCTACCTCAAAGATTCACAGGAACTTTAAGAAGCCTGTCCAGGCTGGGCAGGGTGGCTCATACGAGGTCAGGAGCTTGAGACCAGTCTGGCCAATATGGTGAAACCCTCTGTCTACTAAAAATACAACAATTAGCCAGTTGTGGTGGAGCATGCCTGTAATCCTGGCTTCTTAGGAGGCTGAGGCAGGAGAATCGCTTGTACCCGGGAGGCGGAGGTTACAGTGAGCCAAGATTGCACCACTGCACTCCAGCCTGAGCAACAGAGCAAGGTTCCATCTCAAAAAAAAAAAAAAAAAAAGAGCCTGTCCAGAATCCAGAATCCAGAATCCAGAATCCACAATTTACATACAGAGGGGCAACTGAGCAGGTGGCAGTTTAAAATCGAGCTTGTTCTGTGTTCTAAGTTTTCTTATATGCAAGCTGAAAAGAAAGCAGTGGTAATCCACTGGATAGCATCTCAGCAGAATTTTACATATGGTGAAACAATGCCAGTTTTAGCGTCTCCAGGTGCCTGAACAGAAACATCAGTCAATTCCCATAATGGTCCCCTTTCTTCATCCAATTCTGGCAAAGTAAAGCTTTTGGGAATTCATTCTGGTCCAGGTAAAAACCAGACACTACTGGAACTACACTTAAAAAGTTCAAGAGTCAAGAGAAAAGTACTTGTTTTTAAGGTGATTAGCAAATATAAGTGTTTGTCAATCTTAGCACCTTGGAAAAACAATGGCCTCACTAGCATTTATCAACAACCGAGATGTATTTAGGCACAGAGATGTATTTAGAATGGGTTGTTTGATAGGCTGGTTGCGGTGGCTCACACCTGCAATCCCAGCACTCTGGGAGGCCAAGACAGGCAAATCACGAGGTCAAGAGATCAAGACCATCCTGGCCAAAATGGTGAAACCTCTAAAAGAAAAAAACAATAAACCAAAAAAACATAATTCATGCTGGATAGAAACCCTACAAATGTGAGGAATGTGGCAAAGCTTTTTTTTTTTTTTTTTAAGACAGGGTTTCACCATGTTGGCCAGGCTGGTCTTGAACTCCTGACCTCAGGTGATCCGCCTGCCTCGGCCTTCCAAACTGCTGAGATTACAGGCGTGAGCCACCATGCCTGGCCATGGCAAAGCTTTTAACCAATCTCCAAACCTTACTACACATAAGATAATTCATACTGGAGAGAAACCCTACAAATGTGCTTCAAAGTTTGGGTTAAATGTATTTCAAAATATAGTGACTACAGTTATTGTACATGGAAAATGTTTTTATATTTATTTTGAGATAGTTGTTAGTTTCTAGAAACGCTACTGACAGGCTGAAAATGGTGGCTCACACCTGTAATCCCAGCACTCTGAGAGGACAAGATGGGCAGATCATGAGTTCAGGAGTTTGAAACCAGCCTGACCAATATGGTGAAACCTCATCTCTACTAAAAATACAAAAATTAGCCTGGTGTAGTGGCGCGCTCCTGTAGTCCCAGCTACTTGGGAGGCTGAGGCAGAAGAATCGCTTGAACCCAGGAGGAGGAGGTTGCAGTGAGCTGAGACTGTACCACTGCACCACTCCAGCCTGGGTGACAGAGAGAGACTTTGTCTCAAAAAATAATAATTGTTATGATAAATACTACTAGGAAAACTGGTTAGTCACATACAGAAAAAGTGTGGAACCTTACCTCTTTCCATATAGAAAATATACGTCAAGGTAGATTAAAGACTTATCTGTGAGTCTTCAAGCTACAGAAGTCCTAGAACACTTAGAAATACTTGTAGAGACTGACTGGTTCCTGGAATGAATTTCTGAAAAACGTCTTAAAAGTGAGTGCAATAAAAATAAAATCAAAACTTTGCATCTAATTAAACCTAAGAGCTTCTGCACAGCCAAAGAAACTATCAACAGAGGAAACAGGCACCCTACAATATGAAATAAAATCTTTCCAAACTGCATACAAGTGATTACTATATAGAATCTATAAGAAATTTAATTAGAAAAATCAGAAAAATAATATAGACACTTCTCAAAGGAAAACAGAGTTGCCAACAAACATTCAAAAAATGCTTAACACCCCAATCCTCAGAAGATGTAAATCAAAACGACAAGGTGATACCATTTCACTCAAGTACGAACAGCGTTAGTATAAGTCAAAAAGTAACATGTTGAAATTGTGGAGAAATGTGTATCATTCTAACTGGGTGGGGATGCAAAACAATGTAGCCCCTTGGAAAGCAGTTTGGGGATTTCGAGATAACTGAAAATAGATTTGCCATTTAACCCATCACCCCATCACCCTCAAAGGAGAACACATTTTTTGCCAAAAAAAAAAAAAAAAGAAGAAGAAGAATTGGTTGTTGGGCATACCTTAAGTCATAACTGCATCCAGAGGAGAACGTGGAAGTGAGGGCGGACAGAGAGGGGTCACGAATGCGCCGGGCAACCTTAAAGGCCGGAGTCACGTTCCTTCCATCAAGACGCAGAGCCTCACAGACAGCTGATGCTCATTCCACAATCATTAATTGACCAATTATCTGTACCAGAGGCTGTCAGGTGCGGAGGACTCGACGGTAAATAAGCCAGAGAAGGTCCTTGCTTTTGAGGAGCTCACGTTTTAATGCAGGACGCTAACAAGCAATTGAACGTACGCAGTACCTGGGGATGGGGATGGCTCCTGGGAAGCCCAGAAGCAGGTGTCTCACTCAGGTGACTCTGGAGTGTCAGAAACCTCACTGTCAACGCTATTCCACAGACATACAGAAAGTGCCTACCGCATGTTGGATACTAGGATGAGTCTCATACATCAGGATACAGGAAAGACACATCAGTGCCCTAAAGGAGAGAGGGCTGTCTCGTGTTTCTGAGGGGGTGGGGGGGTCCCAGGCACAGTGCTTCCCCTGGCCAAAGGGTAAGCTTCCCCCAGGTGGACCAATCATCGTGCTCCATTGCTCTGGGCCACAGTGATTGGAGCACATGTGGGCACATGGCCCAAACTGGACCAATCGAAGTACCCCATCCTCAACTCACCGACAACACCCCCAGCCAGGACGAGTGATTCTGGGGGTTTTCTTTCTATAGCTGCCAGGGTTCTCTTCCTTTTGGTTATGAGGCTGCTAAGGATTCTAGGAGGCCAGAGCAGCCTGTAGCTTCGATTCCAGCGTGAGAGAAAGAAGCCAATAGGCAAAGGGAAGCAGAAGACACTAGAGATTGATTGAGAGATTGCTTCCTTAATCCAGCTGTCCTGGAGGCAGCTCCACCCATCATCCAGGGTTTGGTTGTGTGAGCTGATGTGCACACACCCAGTATTTGACTGAGGTCAGTGAGACAGGCAGGGCAGGGAATACTTCAACCGTGACAGACAAGGAAACTGAGGCTCAGATAGGTGGAAGGATTGCTCAAGGTCACTTGACTAATAGGGGGAGAAGCCCAGACAAAAGTACATATTTTACCCCTAGATGAGGGCTCTTGCCCCATCCACTGCCTTCAAGGACACAGCCCCTGGCCGAGTCCATCACCCTGCTCACCTGTGTAATGGCTTCCGGGTATGAGCTACCCTTTTGTTCTGGACTCGGAGGGAGACCAGTGTCCACTCTTGCATGGAAAACTATTCGGGACCCAGAAGCAGAACTTCTCCTCTGGGAACTTGCACACAAAAAGCCAAACGAGGGATTTGAGCAAAACAAAACAGAAGTTAGCCATCCTCATAGCGCCCTCTTCAGAAAACACCTGCCCTACAGCAGTGTCCTCCGACTCGGTGCAGGAGGGCATTGGCCTTACTCAAATGCACCCATGAACATGTCCTCATCAGCACGCTTCATGGTATCGCTTGAGTGCATCCCCCGAAGAACCCAGAGGGCCTTCTAACGCTTCCTGTAAAGTGCTTTTCTACCTACTCAAAAGGCTGCGAGAACACAGGTGTTTCCCAGTACCCACATTTTTAAAATGAGAACCAAGGAAACCCTGTGTCCTTCCTGCTCAACATTCTAGGAACTTGGTTCCCAGTACCTGGGCCAGTGTGGGAACTGAAACGTAGGATTTATTAACCTAACCTGAACCTCCAGTACCACGAGGCCATGTTGTCCAGGCCCCATCACTCCGGGCGTGTTTCTCCGGAGGCTGGCGTTCCTGTGCGTTTCAGCTTTCCAGCAGAATCTGCAAATGCACCTCCCTTGACCCACAAAGTGGAGGAAGTGGCACCGCCCGGGGCCTCTCATGTCAACCGGCCTGAGTGTTTCTTTCCTGAGGACTCCAACTGCCTCCGATGTTTATGTGAATGGGTTTATGCCATAAGGTAGACAAAGGCTTTGGAACTTTTACAGCAAAAGAACAGAGCTGTAGGTAAAAGTTGGCTGGCGCTGCCCGGGACTCTGCAGGAAGCACTAACCAGCCAGTGGCAACTGCCTCAAGGACAGTACCAGCCGGGCATCATGGGTGTCCTGGGGCACTCATGTTCAGACTCTGAATCGGTAGTTTGCTGGTGGAGGGAACTCAGTGCCCAGGAGGAATCCCTGCCTTCAGATTCAGCCGGTTACAGCCAGGTGGCTTCATGTGCAGAGCAGAAACCTGAGACTGCAAGCTCTTCAAAGGTCCCTGTCGCCCCCAACCCTGCTGTGAGCCACTTCCTACCTTCTTGGCCTCACCTCTGATTCCAGCTAAGGCCACAGAAAGCTGTCCCACATAGGTCCCCCCAGTGCATATGGCCAGCACTCATCTCAAGTCTGTGCCAAATGTCTGCTGCTTCCTCTCCTGTGACTTCTTTGATGTCACAGCATCAGGCACCTTCAGGAGCCAACATGGTATCCTCTCCTGCACATCCTGGGGTTTCAGGGAGCTTAACATCTCATGGAATGACCTAGCCAATGGGAGGTGGGAGCCCGTGGCCAACTGCTCCTCCCTTTCCTCCCTCAGGGAGACGATTCTTTTTTTTCCTATGCAAGGTGTTGCTTTATTGTCCAGACTGGAGTGCACTGGTGTGATCACAGCTCACTGCAGCCTCCACTTCCCAGGACTCAAGCTATCATCACACGGATCCAGTTGATCACACCAGTCCAGCTGATCACGCTGACCTGGTCATTCACACTGAGCCAATCGCACAGATCCAGTTAATCGCACTGACCCCCCTCCCCCCGCAGTTGATCACACTGATCCAGTCACTCACACACTGACATAACCATTCACACTGATCCAGTTGATCTTGCGGACCTGGTCAACCACAGAGATCCATTAGATCACATTGATCCATTCTATCACACTGACTCAGTCGGTCACATTGATCCAGTTGATCACACTGATCCAGTCATTTTCAATGGCCCAATCATTCACAGTGACCCAGCTGGTCACACCAGCTGCCACATTGATAGTGGGCAGCTTCCACATTTCACGAGCATTTATGGAAGGCCTGGAATGTGCGGGGCACAGAGGAGGATACGAAAATAATACAAGGAAAAGGGTCTCTCTTGATACTGAGTACCTACCAAGGGTCAGGCATTTCATTTTATTATCCTCATTTTATGGATAGAAGCTGGGTAATTTCCGTTGTTCCTACGTTACGTAGTAACGTAACTATCTGAGGTGTACCCCAGGCCCAGCAGAACTTTCCCTAAATCACCCTGCACACTGATCAACGTTCTCCTCTTCTAGGAAGTTCAATCAAATCCAGAGGCCAAACTACCCACACCTAATCCATAAGGAGATCGTCTCACCACACAGAGGCAGAACCCATCACAGAAGAGTCAGGACTTGGGCACAGGAGGCCTGGGAGAGAGACGGGGCAAGGCGGGCCCTGAATTAGGCAGAGGCTGGCTGCCAGGAGGAGACTGGAAGGTAGTTAGGGGCAGTGGTCAGAGACAGGTTGCCTGGGTGAGCCGGGGGAGACATGGGTTCCAGAATTTCTGTGTAAGAGGGCAACTGAGGTGCTCCTGTGCACCAAGTTTAAAATCGGAACTCAGAGACCTGTCTCAAAGCTGCCTTCGCAGAGTGTCCGGTATTTTCACTGCCTGCTTGCCAAGGTGCCACATGCCCTCTGCCAAGCTTGTCTTGGTGCCAACAAGCATTGGTGGGGGGATGTGGCGAAGGACCCTAACTGTGAGGCTGAGACTTTGAGCTGTGGTCTGTTGGTAGGAAGCCCCTGGGATTCCAAGATGGGCAGCAACAGGGCAGGGCGGGAGGAAAAGTGCCCATTTATGGAGCAAGCACTTGCTTTGAGTCATTTGATGACAGTGTGAAAGTCAATGCAGCTCTCCACCGGGTAAGGGGGTCTCAGGATCCCAATTCTTCCAGATGAGGAAGCCGGTGCTCAGGGGACTACAGTGACTCAAGCAGTCTCATGCCTGCAGGTTGAGGAGCTGCGCACTGGGCCCAACTCATGCCCTTTGAACCACACTTCCCCTCAGCAGTGAGCTGGACAGGGCTCCACCTGGGGCATAAGAGCCAGGAAGACCACATCCTGCAGGGTGACAGTGTAGCTGGATCGGGGAGACACACTCAGGAAAATGCCCAGCACACGCCCCCTGTGCAGTTTCTAGCAAAGGGAGGCATCTCCAGGCCTGGGGCACCCCAGGGCCTTTGCCCCTCCTCCCCAGGAAGAGAAGTTTCCGCCCTGAGCAAGACGGCACACGTCAGAGGCTGAGGCCGACCCGGGGCCAATTCCCAGCACTTGGGGTAGCCAGGGCCAAGCTGCTGACTCACCATTAGCCCTCAGACAAGTCACTTCCCTCCTGGGTACCCAGCATGGAATTGAAAGTGGGCATCCGTATATCCCTGGCTGCCCGGAGAGGCCTTTCCAACCAGGGCAGACTGGCTTGGTGGGGCAGGGGTCAGATGATGGTGAGCAGAGTGGGAAACATGTTCTTTGGAAACAGTCAATGGAATAACAGAACTGAACATTTAGAAAGTGAGAATGCAGTGCCTCAAGCCTGCAGTCCGGTACTTTGGCAGGCCGCTTGAGCCCAGGAGTTGAAGACCAGCCTGGGTCTGGGCAACATAGCAAGACTCCATCTCTACAAAAAATTTAAAAATTAGTCAAGTATGGTGGCACACACTTGTAGTCCCAGCTACTCAAGAGGTGAGGTAGGAGGATCACTTGAGCCTGGGAGGTCGAGGCTGCAGTGAGCCGAGATCGCATCACTGCACTCCAGCCGGGGTGACAGAGTGAGACCCTCTGTATTAGCTGGGGTTGTATAGAGGGACAGAATTAATAGGACATATCTATATCTATATCTACATCTATCTATGTATATACAAAGGGGAGTTTATTATGTATTAACTCACACAATCACAAGGTCCCACAGTAGGCTGTCTGCAAGCTGAGGAACAAGGAAGCCAGTTCAAGTTTCAAAACTGAAGAACTTGGAGTCTGACGTTTGAGGGCAGGAAGCATTCAGCACGGGAGGAAGATGTAGGCCAGGAGGCGAGTCCAGTCTCTCCTTTCCATGTTCTCCTGCCTGCTTTCCATTTGCTGGCAGCTGATTAGATGGTGCCCACCAGATGAAGGGCGGGTCTGCCCTCCCCAGCCCACTGACTCAACATCTCCTTTGGCAACACCCTCATAGACAACAGACACACCCAGAATCAATACTTTGCAGCCTGCAGCCTTCAATCCAATCAGGTTGAAACTCAATATTAACCATCACACCCTCTTACCTCAAAAAAAAAAGCAAGTAAGTTTCCAGACAATGCAAACATTCTAAAAGAAGGTTAAGATATTTATGTGAGCTCACACATCTGGGGAAAAACAGTCTAGAAGCAATACAACAAGATATGAACAAAAGACGCCTTTGCACGGTGAGACAAGAGTCTCACTCTCTCTCCCACCACACTCTCTCTTCATTGTGTCTCTACTTCCAAGTCTCCCGAGTGTACCTACACCACACATGTAATAACGTAAACAAGAAAAGCTTTGTAATTGGGCTTGGAAGAATAACTGACCAGAGAGCCACTTTACTTCCAGAGAGAGCTCAGCAGCCTTATTGCTAGGAGTGAGTAGCCCACTCCTTACCCCAGTAAATCCTGACTGATTCATCAGTGTCAGCCCCACCTCCAGCATCTGTCCCAATGGGGTCAACGGGAGAGTCAGATTTTGTGAAGTGTGTGTGTGTGTGTGTGTGTGCCCATATGTGTCATTTTGTGTCTAATCACACACTTCAGTGAGGACAGCGTCACAAATAGCATTCCTGACTGATGGAAAGGGTGGGGTACGGGCACAGCCCAGGAAGTGGCAGGGATCCAGTGCAGAATTCAGCTTTTCCAGGGATCATCAAGGGGCGATTGCATTAGGAAATGACATCGCACCCTTGCCCTCTCCTAAGCCATTCCTGTTGCTTCTATCACCATAACCCAAAACCTCTTGGCAGAAAGCAGGACCAATTTACAGATAGAAAAACTGAGCCACAGGGAAATGGAACAAATGGTATAAGACCACAGGCTTCGCAGAGGGTGGACCCGTTGGTGTTTGCAACCCAGGCATTCAACCCTCCAGCAAGCAGTTATTGGACACCTACTGTGTGCCTGGCAGGGAGCAGGCCCCATGGCAAGACAGAGAAATAAAATGCCTTTCCCAGATAAATACATTCCCAGACTAGTGGGAGGAGACAGACCTAAAAACAGAGCTTGCATCATGACGCCGTGAAGGCCATGTGAGAGGCTTGTGAGAATGAACAGAAAATGGGTCCGCACACTGCATAGCTGGGGACTGCACGTGGGTGGGCTTAAGAGGGTGGAGGGCTGTTGCAAAGGGACTCTGAGAGGGGAACACTGTGCTGGGTCCTGAGACAGGAGCAGGAATCTACCAAGGGACAGGGTGGGGAAAGGTATTCCAGGGGGAACAGCTTATGCAAAGGCACTGGAGTATGAGGAAACAGATCCTGTTTGGAAACTGGCTATGACCAGAACACACGGTGTGCCGTGGGGACTGTGTAAAGTGATGAGATCTTGGCCAGGTAAGCTGGGACTGGATCGTGAAAGGCCCTGAATGTTCCTCTGTGAAATTTAAGCTTTACCTTATTGGCGGTACTGGTCAGATAAAACTTTTTAAGTAAAAGGGAAACATCTTTAGATCTTCTGGAACCATCATCTCTCTAGCTGGATGAGAGGTGGGGAGACTCAGGGTCATAGCCAGTGAGTGATGGGGCAACAGTCTGGGGCAGACAGTCATGGTGGGATTCGAAACACATAATCTGGGAGTCCACGAGGCATGGAGCCTCTGCCTCCCACAGGAGACCAGCAGCAACCTCACACCGGGCCCTGCCTGGCAGGGAGGGCACTCCTGGGTGACAGGATTACATGAGGATCCACAAGGTTGGGCTCAAATGACAGCAACCTCTTGCCCCATCTCATCCAGCCCAACACCCAGGGTGGAGAGGTGGAGGGATCGGGCGATGTGGGCAAGGCAGGGCAGAGTTCCCAGGAGGTGGGGCCGGGGCCGGTTATGCTCGGGAACAGGGCCAGGCCAGGTGTCTAGGGGCATCTCGCCATGGCCTGGTGACAGAAGGTGGGGCATCAGCCCAGGGCAGCTGAGGCAGGATGGAGACGGTGGCGTGGGAGGTGCTCCCTGCCTGGATACAGTAACTGCAGCTCCAGCCCAGCCATGCACAGCACCTGAGGCTCACCCATCCACGGCTCTGCACAGTGGCACCCCCCCCGGCTCACCCCCACTGCCACCTCCCTAGACACTATCCCATGCCAAGGCCAGGGTCAGAGAGGAGGGGACTCGCCTTGTTCTTGCTCCCTTTTCACAGGCTCAGAGAACCAGGAATATTCCAACCCTTGGAAACTGTTCAAGTCCTGCCTCTTAATTTACTGAGACCCAGAGAGGGGAAGCAACTTGTCCAAGGTCACACAGTGGGCAGCCCCACAGAGCATAGATGAAAAGACAGGTAGACTCCAACCTTCTTTCATCCACCCCTCCATGCTCAGGAGATGCTGGCAGTGGGAGCAGCCTGGTGCCGGTGCCCGGGTGCTGATGGTCTCGCTGCACAGGGAGCTCCCTGCCTGCCTCTGGGCCCCAGGCTCAGCTGCGGCTGATGGAAGCTCACAGCCCAAGAGATGGCTGTCCCTCCTGGCCAGGGACCGGGGCAGGAGAGCGAGGGAGGCTAGGGGAGTCGGGCTCAGGCTCCCACCACACCCTCAGCCATCTGTGTGCTGCTCCATGGGTGGAGGCCAGACCCACCCAGCCACATGGCCTCCCTCGGCCCTTCACCCAGCCTCAGCATCAGCCTGGCCACCTGTAAAAGGACAGAATCGTGCCTACGTCAGGGTTGCCGTGAGGGTCGCATGAAATCCTGAAGTGACACTGTACCTAGCACGTTCGAAGGGCAGAGCTGCCACCTGCGCCTGCTCTCCCTCGTGCGTGTGCACAGTTCACTCTCGGGGACACGCATGCCAGTGTTGTCCCCAAGGTGAGCACAGGTTCATCTTTTCTGGCCAGTAAACACCCGCTTCCTGAACCTTCTGTTACCGAGAGCCAGCTCCCTGAGGAGGACGGGGACACCTGCGTGAGCAGAGCTCGAGAGGCAGGTCTGTAGGGAAAGTGGGGCCCACCTACAGGCTGGGGGGAGTCCCTTGGGCCCAGGGCCCGCAGGAGGCTATGCTGGGGCAGGAGGCTTGTCTGAGAGCAGGTGCAGGCCTGGAGAGGCTCACGTCTGCAACCATGCCTCTGAGCAGGCTTCTAATCTCCCGGGACCTCAGTCCTCATTTCATAGCTAGGGCACTCGGCAGATGCTGCAGGTGTCTCTCCTGGCCACAGGCCCCCGACTGGCCCCTCTCTGTCCCTCGATCTTGTGCACCCCCACCCCAAGCTGGAGCCACACATTCCGACTCCCCAGGGCAGGAGCCTGGCCCTCGAGGGGCAGGACAGAGGGTAGAAAAAACTAGAGGGTCAGCCCAAGATGACCCTGCAAAGGGGAGCTCTCCCTCCAGCTGTCACCCTCTTCCGCAGCAGGGACCTGGATGCTAGGCCGCCCTTGGGAGTGGCCAGCACCCCTTATCATTTCTGATGCTTCTGGAAGGGAGAGAGACCCTGAGCTCCCATGTAGCTCAGCCCTTCCAGTAACAGACGGGCAGCGAGTCTTAGGGTGGGGCGGGAACTTATCCAGCCACACAGCTCAGGGCAGAGCTGGGGTGGTGTTGGGGTCCAGGGATGCCAGACCCTGCCTTTTCTCTGCACCACCCTACCTCCAAAACTCACAGTTCTCAGCTCAGAGGATGTCCCTCCAAGGTGGCCACAGAGACAGCGACTGACCGGGTGGGAATAGGCTGGTCCGTGGATTGTTTGTGAATAAAGTGACCAATTTTCTAAGCCCAAATGCCAGGCAGGAGGTCTGATAAAGACATGAATATGTGCAGTCACACTGCCATCCTTGAAAATGGTTGACTTTGGAGCAAGAAGGTGACTGCTCTCGGGGGACCAGGGCCCAGAGAGAGGCTGAGTGCTCTGAGGCAGGTCCTCCGGGCTGCTGGGCCCCTGCTGGCTTCCTGCGCCCACGGGGACAGGGCGAGGAAGGAAGGCCGGCCAGAGCAAGCTAATCTGGAGAAGTGATTTTCCTCCTGGGCCAGCCCTTCCCTGGGCAGGGCTCTCAGCAGGCTCGAAGGTAGGACGGCCAGGGCTCCGCAGGGCGGGGCTGGCTTATCAGGCAGGAAACACTGGGCTCCGGCCACATCCTCCTGCTCCTGGTCACAGCAGCTCCCATGGGCAGGAAAACACTCAGCAGCCGCTGCTCCTCGGCCCTCTCCGGCCCCGCCTGCCAGCCTTCCTCCACCTTGGAGACAGCAGTGCTGTGTGCTGGGTCTGCCTGCCGCCCCCAGCTCTGCCTGCCCTTCCAGGCGCCCCAGACCACCAGCCACCTGATAGGGCCCTGCAGCCTGGCCACAGTACAGCAGAAACCTGACGGAGGGCCCAGGGTGTTGGGGATGTCAAGGTGGGCTCCTTGGACCCGTCTATGCCAGCCCGCGCTGTCGAAGGCAACCGCCTGTTCCCTCCCACGGTGGGCCGCAGGTGCACTCTGGGACGCCCCCTCCTCTGGAGCCCATTCTGTTCTCAGCCCTGCTGTCCTGGGCCAGCATCCACTGAGACAAGCTGGGCTTCAAGCAGCATGAGAGGGAAGGCCTCGGGGAGCCTCCTGAATACATGGAAGCCCTGAGCCTCAGTATCCCTCCCACCTACACTCCTCAGCCCCTCCTTCCGTCACCCCACAGCCCTGGCGCTGTGCTGCCCGCCCCTGTTTCCCGCTGAGAACCAGATGCAGCTGAGCCCTTGCAAAAGCTTGGCCTCAGGGGCTTCTCTCCACAGCCCTGTGCCCCTCACCCTGACCCCAGGGGATCCCACCTCCTCAGCTCCACCCCCCCATGCTCCCCCACACAACCCGTCACCAAGTCTCCACTCTGTGCCCTGGGAGAGCGCCTTTCCCTCTCTGGGCCTCCATTTCCTCTTTCATCAAATCTGGGCTTGACAGAGTGGTGGCAGAGACTCCCGCCAGCCTAAACAGTCAGTGAGTTTATTTCTCAAAGTTACAAAGCTTGATTAGGGATTAAAATCTCCTATTCTCAAGCCTCGGTTCTTTCTGGCAGCAGTGCACCTCTGCCGTTTACCTCAGGATGCCCCTGGACGGTCTGCTGGACAGGACAATCCCCTCAGAGTCTCCTCTCTCCCTCAGATCCTCAGATGTGTCATGATTTCTGTGACTTCCACAGTGCCCTGGGCTGTGGGAGCTGGTGCTGCTGTTTTTCAGGGAAAGGAATAAGGAAAAGAAAGCTCTGTGGCTCCTGGGGATGGGGATGGAGGAGCTACGATGCCCTCTCAGCTTCTCTGATCGGATGGGAACGCCAGCTACTGTGATGAGACAGCAGGAGCCCAGGGGTGTCTCTGGCCATGCACCTACTTCACACGACCTCTCAGGCCTGGGAGTCACAACCTGACCTCACAGGTGTCATCATCAAAACATCCAAAACCCAAAGACCAGCCTCCCCTGGAGGCTGCAGACTTTCATTCATCTGAAGCAAGTGACTTTTCTGGGTGGAATATTGTCCACGTTGTATCGCTCCCCACTCCAAACTTGTCCCAGACCCGCACCACCCCTCAGCCCCTCGGACAGAGGGAGATGAGTGACTATAAGAAAGGACAGTGGCCAGGGCTGGGGAACTCACCACCACTGGAGCCAGGAGTGAGCACAAGACTCTGATAAATGACTACATTCTAGACCTAGGTGCAGAACATTCCAGAAGCGCCCACAGAGGACCCCCTCTCACTTCCTGCTGAAACCCCAGTCTTTGTATAATGAGCCCTGTCTCCTCCCTCCCACCCCCACATCCACGAGACACTCAGCCTCTAAGTAGGGGGAACGCCGACCAGAGAGGGATTCTGGAGGAAACCACAGCCCCTACCCAAGCCTCAAACAGGCCCCAGGGGAAAGAAGGGTGACCGCCAGCCTGCAGGGACCAGGATTGCTCCCACCTCCACAGATGACCTCAGCAGACGTGGACCTGGACTGCAGCAGGAGGGACTTAGGTGACACAGAAGAGGGATTTTGGATGATGGAGCTTGCTAGACCAGCTTATGAAAAGCAAGCCCTCTAACTTTTCAGGATTCTCCAACCAAACAGAAGCCCATCTGCCAAGAATGGCAAAGAGGCCATCCTCACTAGAGGAAGGAGAATGGGCTAAAAAAGGACCCAAACGGCCTCTTTAAATCCCAGTTCCATGCCCAAAGAAGGAAACGGACAGAGTTCCTCTGTAATACCCATTAGGTCTACTCAGGGCGTCCTTTCCCCTCGTTTCTCCCTCACAATCCATACCAATGTGACAATCGCTGAACACATGCCTCTAGATTTTTCAAGCTAGTACCTGCCTCCAGGCCTAAAAGCATCTAAATGGTCTCAAGAAATACAAAATAGGCAATAGCCCTCCTGTGCATTCACATAAAGCTCTGCCCTTTCTAAAATGCATTCGAATTCACTCACTACCTCCTTAGATGACACAACAGGTCCAGGATTTATCCAAGTCCCAATTAAAATCCAGCGATGGGTCAGGCTAGACCGTGTCCCCAGGTCCCAGCTCTCTTGGGGCATCCTCCCCCTGTATCAGGAGCTCTGAGCAACTGCAGATGCAGCCAGCAGCATGGTCGCGAGCACCTGGGAAACCTGGGAGGACTAATCAGGTTGCCTTGATAACTCAGAGCAATCCTTTGCCCCATATGAGAGGTTGACACTTAAACTCAGGATAAAAACCGCTTTCACATGTCTTGGGCTGAGAGCAGTCGAAATGGGTTAGAAGCCAAGGAAGGGTGTGTCCTTCTCGGTGGTGTCTGGGGAAAACGCTCCCAATTTGCTAGTGGAAGCCGTCAGGAAGCACGGAGAAGGCAGACAGAGGTGCCAGGACAAGTGACGCAGTCGAGCCCTGTCAGGTTTAAGGCAGTCTTATAAATAGTCTTCAGTGGCTTTACTTATTCCCGTTAAGACAAAGCGAGTTCATTCTGGGAATGGAATGCAGTCATTTTTCCTTCGAACATCAGTTGAGACTCTGGGAAACCAGCGAACCATTTGAAGCAAAAGCTGCAAATATGCTCATGTGCTCAGGCCCAGGGACCCTCTGTTGGGAATCCAGCTTTGGATGCAGCCAATAGATGTTCACTGCAGTGCTGTTTATAACGGCAAAAGAGGAACAATTCAGTGACCTGATAGCAAAGGGGTGGTCGAGTAAAATAAGCTCCATGTGGTCACTGAAGTATTCTGCAGTCATCAAAAATGGTAACTATGAGATGGATGTGAATGTGGTGAAACTTTACATCAGAACGTTGACCGGAGAAAGCCAAATGCAAATGGCCTCTGCAGCTACACAATGTTCACGGTATATATGAGTACACGTGCACGGATGCGGGACGAGGGCATTCGGTGTACAAACACGATACGTTGAGAGAAGGCCATGGGGTGGGTGGTTTTCCTTTCCCCTGCCAATTTTGTATATTAAACTTTCAACTAGGAAGAAAACACCTTCGCAGAAAAATGAAGTTTAATAGCATAGGAAAACGTTTATTTAATATTAATGAATAAAATGTCTGTTACAAAGGACATGTATATATGCATTATATCTATACCAAAAAAAGAAAAAAGTCTAGATAGATATATACCAAAAAATTACCATGAATGTCTCTAAGTTGTGGACAATAGATGACTTATCTTTGTCTTTATGATATTATTTATGAGACTCTGGTTTCCCAGAGTCTCGACTCAACTGATCTTCTATACTTCTGGCGAACACTATATGTACCTTTTGAGAATTGAAATATCAGTCACAATAGATGCATAGATAGAAAGTGGAGGGATGGATGGATGAATGGATAATGGGTGGATAAGAAGGTGGGTAAGGTATGGGGTGGATGAATGGAGGTGTGGGTGGGTAGGAGGACGTATGGCTGGATGGATTGATGTACAGATATATGAGTGGGTAGGTGGATGGATGAATAGAGAAAAAGAAAGGAAGGAAGGAAGGAAGGGAGGGAGGGAGGGAAGGAAGGAAGGGAAGGAAAGCTGGAAGGAGAAAAAGAAAAAAAAAGAAAGGAAAAGAAAAAAGAAAAGAAAGGAAGAAATAAAGAGAAAGAAAAGGTAGAATGAATGGCTGGATGGGTGTGTGTGTAGATTAAGGAGTGAATGGAAGATAAAGAAGGAAAGACAGAGAAAGATGGAGTGAATGAATATATGGATAGATGATAGATACATAGACAGACAGCTAAGTAGATTCCTACAGATGTCTCTCTCTTCCCTTCCTCCCTTCCTTCCTTCCTTCCTCCCTCCCTCCCTTCCTTCCTTCCTTCCTTCCTCCCTTTCTTCCTTCCTTCCTTCCTTCCTCCCTTTCTTCCTTCCTTCCTTCCTCCCTTCCTTCCTTCCTTCCTCCCTTCCTTCCTTCCTTCCTTCCTTCCTTCCCTCCTTCCTTCTTCCTTCCTTCTTCCTCCCTTCCTTCCCCCTTCCAAATTCCTTTCTCTGGGATGAAACCAGGAGCACAGCCTCCTCAAAAGGAAAGGCAGGCGAGAGCTATAACAGCAATCTTCTGCCTTCAGCCCTCGTCTTCTGCTCCACGTCAGGGCTTGAGAGGGGTGCTCTCCCCATGCCCATCTCCTGCCCTGATTCTGCCAGGCGGCACTCCAGCAGGTGCAGGAGAATAGTCATGGCCACATCAGACTGAGCCTCAGAGCTCCAAGAAGGACACACACAAAGGCCCCAGGGTCTTGGTTTCCAGGGAAATGGGAGGTAAAGTTAGGCATGCAGAAGGGTTCATTCAGGTCTTTGCCACCAAGATTAACCAGCACAGCTACAGGGCATCCCAGGTGATTTTTTAATTTATATGTTCATTCATTTATTTGTCAAGCAGCCTCTGTGGGTCACCTGTGGGAGAGGGTGCACAGGGAGGATGGTTCCAGTGCTAGCAGTGAGCGTGGTAACCAAGGTCCACCCGAGTCCTGGGGATGCCCGGGGAGGAGAGTGACCGGCCCCTCTGCTGAGCAAAGTCGGGCACATCAGAGCTGGACTAGGACAGTGAGTGTGATGTCACCAGATGGGGATGGAAGTGAAGATCGCCCAGGTCAGGGAATCAAGGATTAGCATTGGTGAAAACACAGGAACAGAGAGGTGAGAATCTCCTGGGCCCCACAGGCTGCCCTGTGGTAGGGTACACTGCAGCAGGTGAGGGCTGCGGGAGAGGCTTCTGGAAAGAACAGGGTCAACCAAGGGGTGCTCACGTCGGGGCTGAGCCCAGTGTCCTGAGGCTCACAGCTTGCACAGTTGGAGCAGGGGCTGGGGACCTCTTAAAGAATACAAAAGCATGTTCCTTTCTGCAAAGTTTTTACAAACCAGTGGCCATGTGAACACATGACCAGGCCCCTCCCAGGACCCTGGGCAGCGAGGGGTCCAGAGTGGGAGCCATGGTGAATCCACCCTGATGCTACCTGTGTGTCCTAGGCGATGAGCCAGTGCTCAGGGACCTCAGGGAAAAGGGTGGAACAGTGGCATATAGGATTCAGAAAAGAAACTTCTAACTGCGCGTTGCCATCCATTCCCATTGGCCAAAGCAAGACATGTTCTTCGTACCGGAGGCAGTGATGTGCCCAGAATGGGCAACTAAAACTCAAAGATGCCTCTGGCTCCTGGGCACGACTGTCTCACCAGTAGCTGAGCACAGTGGAAGAGCGGCCCAGTTGGCACCCTGCTTCCTGCTCTCCCAGAAACAGGAACCATCCCCCACAGCGAGTCCTAGAATGAAACATGCCCATGAGGCAGTGATAGGGTGATGTGACAGGCAGGTACTGCTAGACAGGAGCTCCGGGCAGCTGGTGACACTGCAGATTGCCACGAGCTGCGGCCACAGTGACCAATCTGGATAGCAAGGTCTTCAGCATCATCTAACTCTGGCCTATGATTTCCTTTGCTCTTTCTTTCTTTCCCTGGGCTGTGATGGCTGTGAACTGGACTGCAAATGACTCCATGCCACGGTAAAGTGAGAAAAATCAGGCAGCACCAACTTCAACAGTGAGGCCGACTAATGCTGCCAACAGGCATCTGATGATGCTGAAACCCAGGTAGCGTCACCACATGAGCCAGCCACCCTTCACCACCGCCCACCCTGGGCCTCCGTGTCCCCTGCCACACAGTGCGGTGGGTGGATGACAGGCCCCACCTGGGGCTGTGGATGAGAAACTGCCCATAAAACTTTCCATAAAGCTCTGCACACCTATAAAGTGCTATTAAAGTAATGACTATAGATTAGGATCAAAACTGAAGGAAACACACATGCCCATTTGGGCTCTCCTAAGACCCACTCCTTGGCCCAGAGGGCCTGGGAAAACACACAGCTGCCCTTGACTTGAGCAAGTTACAACTGCTTCCCTGGACAGAAGCCAGACGGAGGTGACCTGCACAGGGACTGAGTCATCCTCAGTTTCTTCCAGATGCTTTTTGGCCGGGATGTGCCTCCTAACCCTCACTGGATGCTGCATCCTCTCATTACTCTGTGTGCCCTCCTGCCTTCTCCACTATCTCCCAGTGAGTTCTGAGAGCCTGTGATCTCTTTCCATGCCATGTCCATAAACACAGGTGTGTTTCAGATTATTTCAAAAAGAAGAAAAAACTGTGATTTTTTTTGACAGAGTCTCGCTTCGTTGCCCAGGCTGGAGTCCAGTGGCGCGATCTCAGCTTGCTGCAACCTCCGCCTTCTGGGTTTAACCAATTCTCCTGCCTCAGCCTCCTAAGTAGCTGGGATTACAGGCACCCACCACCACACTCACGCCTGTAATCCCAGCACTTTGGGAGACCGAGGTGGGTGGATCACCTGAAGTCAGGAGTTCGAGACCAGGCTGGCCAACATGACAAAACTCTATCTCTACTGAAAATACAAAAAAAAAAAAAAATTAGCTGTGACAGTATTAAGCAAACAAACAAACTTACTTTTATTCTTCAGACAGCCCGACAGTCACCTCACGTCACTTTACAAGTGTAATGTCATCACGAGGAGATGATCCTACATGTAGGTCATGAGTTGATATTTTCTTTCATTTTCCTTTTTTTATTGAGACGGAGTTTCGCTCTTGTTACCCAGGCTGGAGTGCAATGGTGCGATCTCGGCTCACCGCAACCTCCGCCTCCTGGGTTCAGGCAATTCTCCTGCCTCAGCCTCCTGAGTAGCTGGGATTACAGGCACGCGCCACCATGCCCAGCTAATTTTTGTATTTTTAGTAGAGACGGTGTTTCACCATGTTGACCAGGATGGTCTCGATCTCTTGACCTTGTGATCCACCCACCTCGGCCTCCCAAAGTGCTGGGATTACAGGCGTGAGCCACTGTGCCCGGCCCCTCATTTTCAATAAAAGCAACATGTTCCAATGTGTACAATTTGGATTTATCTCTTTAGCATAACTCATAAAATAAACTATCCCTACCAGGTAACAACTTTTTAAAATAAAAAAGTCAGTGTAGAAAACATTTTGATCACTGGGCGTGGTGGTTCAGCACTTTGGGGAGACCAAGGCAAGCAGATCACCTGAGGTCAGGAGTCTGAGACCAGCCTGATCAACATGGAGAAACACCCATCTCTACTAACAATACAAAATTAGCCAGGCGTGGTGGCACATGCCTGTAGTCCCAGCTACTTGGGAGGCTGAGGCAGGAGAATCGTCTGAACCCGGGAGGCGGGGTGGTGGTGAGCCGAGATTGAGACACTGCATTCCAGCCTGGGCAACAAGAGCTCAACTTCAGCAAAAAAAAAAAAAAAGAAAGAAAAGAAAAGAAAAGAAAGAAAGAAAGAAAGAAAGAAGAAAGAAAGAGAAAGAAAGAAAGAAGAAAGAAAGAAGGAAGGAAGAAGAGAAAGAAGGAAGGAAGAAACAGAAAGAGAAAGAAAGAAAGAAAAGAAAACATTTTAATTAATACCACAAGTAGCACTTAACGTAATATTTATGTGTCGCTTGGAAACCTTTTCTTTTTGCAAAACTATATTTCAAAGGATAGAACAGTCATGGTACAAAAACGTTTATTTAAATTAAATATTTTCAACAAATTCATATTGACAACTGTTCCAAAGTATGTGTCGTTTTTTCAAAAAAATGGAAGTTTAGCTTAATGTCTGTGATAGTTTTATGAGACTATTAACACATGCTCTGGGCTGCACACCCGTCACTGATATCATCAACAATGTACTATTTATTACCAAATGGCATATAGAGTAATAGCATAAAGAGTAATCATATCTTATAAGTGATTTCACAATAGGATGTCTTGGAAGGACAAAAAGGATTTATCAACAATACGAAACAAGGTAAAAATAATAGGAGATTATATAAAACATTTCATACAGGAAATAATATGCTAAAGTAAAAAAACAAACAACTGTCTTTCAGCACACTGTTATGCATGCTCCTTCAAAGGGGGTTTGGGGGACATGAAAATGTTTTGGGGGCAGGGGTGCAGGGCTCAGAAACATTTTTGGAATCACAGTGAGTTTCTGATTTGGGCGAAGCTGCGCTAAAGCACTGGCTGAGGACTTTGCCTGAGGAGCCGGCTGGCGAGGAAAGCAAGTTCTCATTGCAGCTAGAGGAAGCATGCTCGGGCTTTTCAGTCAGGGCTGTTGGAGTTAGGGACTAGTTCAGCAGTGGAGGAAGAGCAGGACTAAGAAAAAGAAACCCCAGAAAAGAGAGTAAAGAAGCTGGAGACAGCCGGGAAGGAAGCACCTCTTGAATCTACAGGGGGAAGCTGTGTATCCAGATTTGAAGGCAGTGACTTTGCTTGGTTGCAAAGTCCTTTTAGGTACCCTGGCTCTTTGGGTCATTAGGAACAGGGCGTTGGCAAGAAGTTGTCATTGTTAATAAAAACATCTGATTTATTTAGACTTTGAGTTTAAGGGTTGTATGAAGTGGGCGTGCGTCTCTCACACTCATTGTATATATTCCAACTGTGCATATTCTTTCTTTTCTTTTTTATTTCTGAGTTGGAGTTTCACTCTTGTTGCCCAGGCTGGAGTGCAATGGTGCAATCTTGGCTCACTGCAACCTCCACCTCCCAGGTTCAAGAGATTCTCCTGCCTCAGCCTCCCAAGTAGCTGGGATTACAGGCATGTACCACCACACCCAGCTAATTTAGTATTTTTAGTAGAGACAGGGTTTCACCATGTTGTCTAGGCTGGTCTCGAACTTCTGACCTCAGGTGATCCACCCACCTCGGCCTCCCAAAGTTGTAGGATTACAGGCATGAGCCACTATGCCCAGCCTAGATTGTGCATATTCTCTTGAAGTGTGTATATAATTTTTAAAAACTGCTTTAAAATGTATATTTAAAATAAAACAGTTTTAACTCAGTCCCATTTTCTGTGATATAATTAGCCATACTGGTTAATTTCTCAAATCAGGTTGACTCTTTTTTCTCAAATTGGATGAGTCCCTTTGGAATTCTGTGGTCATTTTGGAAGGGAGCACAGGAAGTGCAGAAAGCCTTGTGGTCCCTGGGCTGTGCACCCAAAATTATCACCAGATCATACATTAGTGAGCTCACTAATGAGTCAAATTTCCCCATCTTCCTTTATTAACCTTGAGAAAACCCTAAATCAGAAAAGTGTGGAGCAGAAGGGACCTTGGCTATCAAGTCTGTCCCACCGTGTGTTTCGATGATGGCTACAAAAAAAAAAAAAAAAAAAAAAAAGAGGTCCCTGAAAACTCTAGTGGGAGGCAGCAACTCTCAGGGGCTGGAGGAAAACTCCCTTGAAGGAATATACTCAAAATGCGAACTCCAGGGGCTGGGATGTGGGGAAGGTGATGAAGGGGACAGAAGGATAAGCAGAGTCCAGCTTAGGTCAAAGGTTCTGGGGTCACAGTTCAGACCTCCCTGCCCTGAGCAGTGGGAGAAAAGCTGGTGTGGCTGCCCAGCTCCCGTACCACTCAGGCAGGGCACAGGAAAGAGAGGGCACGAGGGCTGGATGGACGCGGCACCTCCAGCTCTACGACACACTGTAGCTGTTGTAGTATGTGGCCGTGGCATCAGCAAGGACGGAGATGAGGCTGGTCTCTGTGGGACCCGTTGATGTCATCTGGGAAACCGGTACATGGCCACTGAGGGCCACAGCCCCCGAGGCGGAGTCTGGGTGGCCAGGAGTGTTCAAATACTGGTCGAATTCATTGCGATCCATGTCCCCCAGGAGTTCCACCTGGCTCAGTTGATCCAGAGCATCGAAGCCAGGGTGCTCGGGAGGCGGGGAGAGCTGGCCCAGGTGGGCTTGGAGGTTGGAGTGCAGAGGGTGGTAGGTGGCCGGGGAGTAATAGGCAGGAGATGGGGGACAGCCGGATACAGGGGACATCATGGAGACGCCGGGGGACTGGCCAAGGGCCAGGGAACCCAGGGGGTGGCTACAGTGGAGGGGGCTGGGGGCGTACTCCGGTGAGTAAGGGGGCCCTGGAAGGTGGGGGATGCGGCGGGGGTGGCCGTGCTCCTCCTGGCAGGGGGAGGAGAAGAAGGTCTGCTCCGGCTCCAGCACGTCCAGGGGAGACATTTCAGGGGGTGTGGGCAGCCCGTAGGGGTATGTGTCCACACTGCTCGGGGTGCCTCCGCCACCAGCCGGCCCCTCGTGGTAGCAGCCGCGGAGGCTGGGCAGGGCGGTGCTGGGGGAGTACTCACCCCTGTCCTCTTTCTCCCCCAGCGCCCCCCGGCTGCCGCTCCTCTTCTCGGGCAGGACGTTCTGGTCTCGTGAGAGGGAGCTCAGGAGGAAGCCGGGGTCCACACGCTTGCACAGCCGCTTGGCCTGCTTCTTCCTGCGCGGCCGGTACTTGTAGTTGGGGTAGTCCTGCATATGCTGCAAGCGCAGCCGCTCCGCCTCGTCCACGTACGGCCTCTTCTGGGACAGTGTCAGCGCCTTCCATGACTTTCCTGCTCACACAGGCAGAGGAGGCCATGCTCAGTGTCGTGCCCTGCAGGCATCGCACATGCACACGCGTGCACACACACGTGCACATGCACACACGCCTCCCTCCCCACCTCAGCCACAGAGGACACGGGCACCTCTTCCCAACCCAGATCCTGCAGGCACAGTGAGGCAAAATCAGCCCCTCTGCAACCACAAAGCCAGGTAGTGCACGGTGCTCACAGAGTGCAGGCACACGCATATAAAAGCCGCCAGAGCTTGCCCAGGCTACAGTGCGGGTCCGTGGTGAAAAGCCCACCTGACTCTATGTCAGCTACAGGAAGAAAATACCTAATGATCACGCTATCGATTGGGGCTCTTTTTACCCTTCGAGGGTCTATTCTAGACATTTGCACATTCTCATGAAAGTCTCTGCCTTCATTGACTACTGCAGCCTCTTAGGAAGAGATAGGATCATATTTACCTATGGCACAAATCTCACAGCCCTTTCTGTGAGGGAACCCAGGCTCAGTCAATAGTTTCAAAGATGTCAGTCAATCTGAGAACCTCACTTAGGTTGACACATGCCTACTAGTTACCGCTGAAGGTCGAATAGGACCCTGCTGTATGACCGAGGCCAGAATGCTAGCATCTGCTTGCAACCCATGTATGCACTCAGACTCATGCGTGGACACACACAGACATGCAAACCATCACTTTCAGCCAACCATCTTCTTGGGACCCTTGACTGTGCCAGGGCACCTGCTTAGCCACAGATCTCCATGCAGAAGCCATTCCCTTTACTCCCCTGAGCCTCGATTGTCTTCAGTAGAAAAGAAAGATATCATGACACTCTCCAGCTCAAAATTCTCTCTTTAAAAATTGTCCCATGCTTGCCAACCACTGGTGCTAATATGCTGGCTGCGCTTGACCTTCTATTCACCATTGCTTGCTTGTCTGTTGTTTTTCAAGCCCCCAGAACATCTCCCCTCATCTCTCAGTGTGTGCTGCCCACCCCTCCGGCAGTGTTTTCTAGAGGTAGGGGTCATCTGGACCCCTTGGGTTGCTACTTCCTACGGTGGGCTCAGGATTCTACACCTTTAACTTGTTCTCCCACGATGCTAATGTGTCCTTAAGTTTGAGACTCACTAGCTTGGAGGTTAAGGCCTAAGGAAAGGGGCCATGAGTTCTGCTCAGTACATTCTGCATGGGGCCAGGCGCAGAGCCTGACACACCACAGCCCTCAGAGCCTCTGCCAACTGGGTCCTTGAGCCAGGGGCTCAGAGCGGGAGGAAGGCAATGATTAAGAGCATTGGAGCACATGGGTGAAAGTTTATAGAAACTCCATGGAGCTTTCAATTAACATCATTAGCTGTCACTTAAAAGGGTGACAAAAGTGTTAGGAGCTACAGATTCAGGGCTGGTCATCTGTTGCCAGCCTGTGGCTGAGGCCACAAAGCTGTCGTAAGTGGTCCAGGGTCCTGGTGCACCCCGCACCCTGTCCATGGTTTCCGTATACAATGTGGCTCTAGCTCTAAGTGTACCTGGATGTTACATGATTAATAAAATACGTGTTCATTTTAAAGTACTACCAAATGTCTAATTGTCTTTATGCACTTCCTCATTCATAATATATTAAAAATACCAGTGTGACGATGTCACTGGTCACAATGTTAACGTTAACATTTGGAAGGTTTATAGTGGAAAAAGCTGGGACTCTCATATCCAGCCTTTTCCGCTCAGGTCAGAAAGGAAAGGGCCGAGAAGGAAATGTCACACAGGTGGAGGGGATCATCCTGCTGGCCCCTGTTAACAGGTGCATAAAGTCTATATTGTGAAAAGCACCAGCGTTACAGTTTCCCTCACCCAGTGCCAGGAGCTACTGCGCTCAGCAGGAAGGAATCCATGTCTTTTCTGCAGAATGAACTGTAACCTTCTGAAGCTGAGGTGCAAGCCCTGACAGGGTCCAGCTCACAGGAAGCATCTGTCTCCTGGGCCTGACCCTTTCCTGGGAGCAGGCTTCCCCAGTTCCGAAGGGCCATACTCCTCACCCTTCCCTCCTCTCCCATTCCTGGCCCCGGCCTGCAGAGAAATCCTTCTCCAGCATGGTTACAGCAGGGGCTTGCTTGCCCGGCAGGCATGGTCAACCAGCACAGTGCTCAGGGTCCGTGGAACAAAACGTTTGGGGATCCACAACAAACATATTTTCATTTCTCGTAAAATCTGAAGAAAAATATGAACTTGCTGATTAAAGAAAATGTTTTATTCTTGTACATATTAATATATTTTTCTTTATGCCAACACTGCATAAAATACGAATGTTACTATTTTTGATGAGGGAAAAGGCCCCAGAAGGCCCCAGATCACTAAGGCCGGTTGGTGCAGCCAGCCACCAGACTGGATCCTTTGAAATCAGAACTCCATCAACTGCTTTGCATAGCAGCTAAACTGCAGGAGGGCTCGGCTTCGGACCCCCTCTGCGCTCCTGCGGCTTTAGCCAGCAGAAAGAGGGGCGTAAGTCCTATCTCCAAGGTTCCGCCCGGGAAAGAGCCCTGAGCTCTGAACTCAGACGGAAAAAGGAAGGGTTCCTTTCCGGGCCGGGTGGGGTCTGAGGAGGGAACAGCTGGCCCCGGGTGCCCACAGGTCCCTTCTCATAGGGTCTGTCTCCAGCTGCGAGAACCAAGTGTTTTGAAAGGTTTTGGCCTATTAAAACGAGTAAAACACGCTTCAAAGGGCAAAGAGGTTGAGGTTTAAGCAGGGTTGAAAAGTACTCAACTCCAGACGTCGGAGAAAAAAGAAACCCCGACACCAACTCCGGTTTTTCGAGTGTGTCCTAACAGCCTCACTCTGGATCCCTTAGACCTGGTGGGTCCGTGTCCCCAGCCCCTGCGTGGACAGCCCAGGAAGAGACGCGCTCCAGGACAGCCCAAGTATCCAAATCAAATTATCTACACCCCCGAGACTGAGAAATAGATTAACGAATCGAGTCTATTTGGGTAAGCTTTTTTCCACCCCCCTATTATTTAGTTAAAGGCAAAGATTCGTTCCGCAGGGTCTCTCTTCAGGAGTATTCGTTAATTATAGATTGATCTGTGACGGGCTTCCTCTGAGATGACCCAATCGTAAGGTGCACGGAATGCTGGGTTTTCCCGCTTCGGTATTCCTACCAAACGCCGGTTCCACCCAGCCCCGACGTTTCCGTCCCTGCCCTGTCCGTGCGCGCCTGTCCCTGTCGCCAGGCTTCCCTGCCTGGCCGCTGCGCCGTCCTCCCCGCCCCCTGGGGCCCCGACCTCCGCTCCAGTTCCAGCAAAGGAGCCTCCCCTGCCTGCCGCGAGGTTTCACCTTGGGCCTCGCCTAGTGCCTCCGCTCTGAATCCTGGGCACCGCGCACACCTACGCTCGCGCAGATGCCCAGCCACGCGGGCACGAAGAGCGCCCTCGCCCCGCGCGCCGGGTCTTTCCCAGGCTCTGCGCTCGTACCCTCCCTGCCAGCCTCCAGCCGCCAGTCCCGGGTCCCCAGTCCGCCGAGCCGCGTGCTCACTCACCCAGCATCTTGCTGAGCTCCGCGTTGTGCAGGTCCGGGTTCTGCACCGCCAGCCGTTTTCTCTCGTCCTTGGCCCAAACCATGAAGGCGTTCATGGGCCGCCGGATACGGCTCTCGGAGCCCTTGTCCCCCGGGGGCCGGGGGGCGGCTGGTGGCGACGGCCCATCCGACAGCTCGGCGTCCAGGGCCGGGCACTCGAGCCCCTCGGGCCATGAATAGGCTCCCAACAGCGAGGCCATAGCCGCACGCGTGTCGCCTCGCTTCGCCTCGCGGGGCCGGCGCGGACCTGGCCCTAGCACCGGTTGGGGCGTCCAACTTGGCCAGCAGCCGCGACCCGGCCCCTGCTTTATCAGCTTCGGGAGGCCGCGTCCTCCAATGACTCTCGAAGGCGGCGCGGCCCCTCCCTCGGTGTCAGTGCGGGTCCCCTCCCTGCGTCCCGGGCCGTCGCCGGGTCCCCGCTCCGACCTGCCGGGAGGGGGAGGGAGGGAGGGAGGGAGGGACAGCCTTCTCCCCGCGCCCGCCCCCAGCCCGCCCCTCCGCCTCTCGGGGCCCGCCCGGGGACCTGCGCCCCGTTGCCCAGGGCCGCCTTCCTCCCCCCGCCCTGGGCCGCCTCTGGCCCCCAGCCCACGGCCCGCAGGCAGGCGCAGGAGGCCGGCGCCAGCCCCGGGTCTGCCCCGGCCAGACTCTACCAGCCTCTCCAGCCCCTGGAGCCTCGGAAAACCCAACCCTACCCGGTTTCCTCCAGCCCGCCTGGGCACGAGACATTGACCGTGAACCCCTCGGAGCAGCCGTTCCTAAGAGAACACTCCGACTGCCTTTCCTTTCAAAAATGATCGGGCTTCGACCACCGCAGCCCCAGCCAACTTGGGCCGCCACAGAGGTCTGCCAGGGCCGAGGATGGGGGCTGCCTCTGGCCTGGGGTTCGGTGCAGTGCCCACCCAGGGGCCCTGCACGCCCCGCCGCCCCTGGCTCTCGGGAGGGCGTGGCCGTCGTTCTGGTTCTCAGCCGCCTGGTCGGTTTCTCCTCTCACTCCATCCGCACCCAGTCTCCGGGTCCAGGCCTCCAGCTCCCTCACTTCTGGCCCTTCTCACCCTGAGTTTTCTCCTTAAATTTTGTCTTTCTCCTCTGACTGGCAATCCCGCTCTTCCGAGTGGAGGAGTCTCTCCCGCCCTCTCGCGTCCCCACTGGCTGCGCTGCGAACTGCGAACTCCCCCAGTTTCCCTCATCTGCACACCCCAGGGTGGACCGGCCCTGTGTGCCGGGCCCGCTTGCAGCCTAGGGACTGCGGGCTGGGAGCTCCCGGCCGTCCCTCGCCTGCGCTCACCGCAGCTCCCACGTCATCTGGGGCGCTGTTCCCGCCTCTCACATAAGCGCCGGCACACAGTAGGCGCTCAAGGCCTGCAGAATAAGTAAGTGAGCAAATATGGCTTAGGCACCTACTGAATATAAGTCGGCAGGTTTGACTAGATCCCAGAATTTACAGAGTGCCACCTCTGTGCGGGACTCCACAAAGGTGACCCTGAAGGAGGCAGCGTTGTGGGGGTGTGGGGGTGCCGTGGGGTCTGGAGTCAGAACCTGTCTTAGTGTTTAGGTTACTGAACGCGACACTCTGGGCAAGTGGATCTCCTTGCCTAATCCTAACACTGGAAGAAGGTAAGGTTGACCTTCCACGGCTGATGTGAAGATGCGGTGAGATAAATGTAGCG
The DNA here is from genome assembly GCA_028533165.1 of Leontopithecus rosalia. NCBI lineage: Eukaryota > Metazoa > Chordata > Mammalia > Primates > Cebidae > Leontopithecus > Leontopithecus rosalia. Next base: position 7,428,184 of record CM052661.1, on the reverse strand, counting down.
AAAGCTCCAGCCCTCCCTGTGATGCTTGATGTTATAACTCTAGGCACGAAGCCCGTGGGCCTGAGTCCGGATTTCAATGTCCCCGCGGGCAGCGACCGATGCTTTGCATGCAACATGATGCAGGCCCCAGAGCTGAGACCCGGCAAGTGGACGGAGAACTGCAGAGTCTCTGTTTTCATGTCCTAATTTTCACCTCTAGAGCCCGGGACAATTTTCAAACGAGAATTAGCTTTCCGCACAAAAGAGATGGCTGGGGTTGCCCCTGTTCTCCAGCCAGGATCCAGTAGCAGCACCCTAGGCCGGTGCGCCCCATCTGCTGCTCTCCGGGGCAGAAAATCTAAGGGTATGGGGCGGGGCGCGCGCTGCGCAGCGAGGGCAAACAGGGTGCCCGCCTCCGGGGCAGCATCCTGGAACCCGAGGCGGAACGGCGGGAGACCCAGCGGGGACCGTTTGCAGAGACTGCGTCCTCCACCTAAGCGGACTTCCCAACCCCGCAAAGTCCAGGCCATTCCCAGTAGCTGGCCCCTTTCCAGCATGTGCCGCCAGCAAAAGCCCTTGGCCAGAGTGCGCCTCGTGGGATCTAGGAGAGAAACAGGGTCGCATTGGGGTCTTGGGCCGCTGTGGAGGATCCCGGGAAGATCTCGCCCCGATCCTTTCTGATCCTACTGAGCTCCAGGGCGGGGACAGTGCTCTGCAGGGTCGGAGGCCAGGAAGGGACAGCGCCCCCTTCCCGACGACTGGCGTCCCCACTCCCGGCCCCAGCCCCTAGCGCCCTCCCTGTAAAGCCCCAGGACAGAGCTCGCACGCCGTGGGACCGCCCTCGGGCACCAGGTTAGGAAGATGCGCCATCCCAGGGGAGCACGGCAAGGTCAAGTTAAATCCCAGATACCGATGGCAACAACAGAGAAAACAACGGGAAAGGGGCCACAGAATACGCGTTGCGATTGTTGTCTGCACTTGTTTAGTTTCTTGCTTTCCCTCTGCAGAGAACTCGAAAGCTTGGGCTGTCCAGGAGGTAAGAGCATTAACCACCCCAGCGCCGCCCGGAACTTGGGGATTGTTTGCACCGCGGTGGCCGGGCTCGCTCGTTCCATTCCTTCATTCCCCTGAGTAGAGGCATTTATGCACCTGGGCAACTGTGTGCGAGCGCGCCCTGGTGCAGGCGACGCCAAGGGACGCCGGGTCGCCGTAACCTCGCCGCTTCTCCAGTCACTGCGAACGTGAGTCCTTCCAGAGCTCCGCGCCGACCCTACTCGACCCCAAAGCTGGGGGTTCGGAGGGCTGAGCTAGAGGGTGAAGGCGCAAGCCCTGGCATCCCGGCACCTGCGGTCGACAGCGCTGGGTTCGGGGCCGCAGCCAGCTGTGTGTCCAGCGGCTCTTGGGTCGAGGCTAGGTGCGGCGAATCATCACGGCGCGAACCCCTGGAAGACCTCACGGAGAAAGGTTGAGGCCCAGGGCTACCGGGCCGGATCTTGCTGGGGCTCCGACCCGCGGCGGGTCGGGTTGGGGGCTCCTGCAGGGGCCGCCAAGCAGAGGCGGAGAGGCAGGGCCGGGTGTGATGATGCTGGGCACACTGGACACCGCGCGTGCTCCACGCAGCCAGCCTGGCGGCACCACCGGAGCTCACTCCTCCCGCGCGAGTTACCTGAGCTGCACTCTCTGCTCATCTCTTAAATGGCGTTTTCTACTTCTTCCTTTTCTTTTCCGTCCCTCCCTCCCTCCCTACTTCCCCACTCCACCCCCTTTTCTCTGGGTTTAGCTCGATAGTTCCGTGAACATTGGTTTCCAAGGACATAGGACCTGAAGCCAGAAATCCCCAATTCCAATTTTCTGCAATTCACTTGCATTGTGATAACTCATTTAATCTCGGCCTCAGTTTCTTCACTGGTAAAATGGGGATGATACAGGGTTGCTGACAGTGTTTGTAAAAGCTCCTCGTATACTTTCCTGAGTTGTGAAATATAAAATCATGAGTGAAAACCAAAACCAACAGAAAAGAACCGAAAGAAGGCGGGCGCCCACAACTTTCCTCTCCAGGAGCTTTTCTTATTCTATTCCAAACTGAAGAATTTCAGCTGCCCGGCGCTGGGGGAAGGGGAAAGGGAGGAGGAGGAGGGGAATCCCGTCGCAACACCCCCAGCACCTGCTCCAAACCCGCTGCCTGCCTGAGGACTCGGAGCACTGAGCTGGACCAGGTGCGGGCCCGGGCTAAGTGCCTGCCTGGGGCGGGGCCGCCACGCATGCTCCGGAGGCCTGCGGCAGCGCCTGCAGGCGTTGGGTGCAAGTGTTCTGTGGTTGTTTTTAGTCCCTCACACCAGGCTAGAGGTTGAAGTC